>ML790507.1:166208-213106 GCA_009831015.1 Picea engelmannii
AAAATTGCTTGATTAAGATGAATCCCTTAATCTGAGGTATGGTGTTTAAAATTAATTTTAGGATGATTTTGTCTTTGTTTCTAATTAGAATACATGATTTGTTTGCACAAATTACATCTAGTCTATTTTGATTGATTCAATAAAACACAATTCTAGTTATAATTATAACTAGCTACAGAATCATGAGATTCTTTAGCTAGTTACTAAAATTCGAATTTCCTGTTTTTACAACCAAAATGCAATCCGAAATCGTTTATTCTTGTGTGTTTACAGGTACATACGATTTCTAAAGAAGATTTGAATCGCTTGTGGCATCTCTCAGCATGCTATTTCTTTATGTGGTTTTAGAATAGGCTGTTAGTTTTGATAACAATGAGAATCTGGGAGGTTGCATCCCCCACAATTTTTGGAACAAATTTGATGATATCCACAGGAAACGTTTTGATCTTGTAGCCTATATAAATGTATTTTTTTGTAAACTAAGAACCATCGCTTCCCAGGAGAAAAAAATATGGATTTATGATTGATAGACTTGAATGGAAATTGATATTTGCACAGCTTTAGCTTCGATATATCGTATTTTTGTTCAAGTTTTGGTCATTTTAATTTGTAATTAAATTGTGAATACTTTAGATATCATGGTTTATTACAGATTAATGTGATGAAATTTATATGATGCCCATATTTAATGTCTCTCATATTATATACAACAATTAATCTGTTCAAATTTGATGATTAGAAGGTTAATCTTCTTTGTTCAATGAGCAGTTATAGACAAATTTTTACAGCCAGATTTATCTTAATGTGATCATTTGTAAAATCATAAAATTGCTATTACTACTTCTCTTGTATGTTCTTTCATTATCATTTAATCATTACTGCTTCACGTTTACGAGAAGCGTTTGGAAAATCTGGTGTGGGTTGGCCTCATCAAACAACAAAATCAGATGCTATACACAGGACGAATATGAGATGCGATTACAGGTTAGTTCGCTTGTTTTATTTTATTAGTTAAATTAATATAGGAAATTCCTATAGTCTAAGTACATTGTATTGTTTGATATCTTTTTTTTTTTTTTTAATTAGATAGTTGCTATTTCGTTTCTTATTCATAAACATTATAAAAATAAATCAAAAAGACTGAGTGATAGTTTTGTTGTCGCTAAATAAATCAATTCATGTTTGATTTTTGTAGATTTCGATCAAAATTTGCATTCTGTAAATGTTATACATATATCAGAGATATAACCATATTGTACATATAATAAGTAGAGTTATTTTGTAACTATTAATTAGTGAACTGTGAGTATATATTAGATTTGTATATAGTTTTTAGCGAGTATTTTTCATTAAGTTATTTTCTTTATTTTTGTTTTTTCACTTTCTTAGGACTTAGATCGGCTAACGGAGACACTAAACCCGTCGGAGTGGATTAATCCAAATGGCTTGGGTTAAGTAGACAACCTCGGACCAGATTCACTCCTCCAGTTGATGAGCGGTCAATTTCACCCGTCAACAAATGGCGCTAGAAGGAGTGCTTGAAAATTATTAATGTCACAAAGTGGTCGTAAGAATCCTCCACAACCTACCTGCTCACCTATAGTGACTAGAATTCATTCAAACGACAACATTGTCCCTCAAACAACAACCACATCAAATGACGATATACAGATCACAGTTGAACCAATAACTCCAAATCCTACAGGTGGTGACATACAAGATATTGTTCGCCAATCTCTCATAAGAACACACAGTGCCTTCGCCCGTTTAAGACAACGAAATTGACCTTTGGACCAACCATTAGACTTCTTTGATATCAGAGAACAACTTGGAGGCACTGACCTTACTTTAAACCCTACAGATCCAATCCTCACTCCTGTAGCAGGAGGATCTGGTATACCACCATCACCACCTCCTTCATCTCCTTCTTCCTCTGGAGAAGAGTCCTCTGACGAAGGCAGTTCCTCATCCCAGCCTTCGACACCACCCACACCTATGGCCAACCAGAACAATCCTGCTAGAACTTGGCTCGACCAGGATGCAGTGGCCATACCTGGGCCTCAACATCCCTTACCCAAACACCCAGAGAAATGGCTCCCTAAATTTGACCTGGAATCTAAACAGATCGCCGAAGATCACATCAAAATTTTTATGTTAGCCACTAGACTCTGTAGTGTTGAGCATGAAGACGTAGTCTATGGATTGTTTTCCTACACCTTTGAGGGCAATGCCTCTACCTGGTACTTTTCCCAGCAACCCCATACCATCGTGTCATGGGAGAAGTTTGAATCCTATTTTCTTGAGAAGTTCGGAGATGACAAGTCTCCAGAAGTTCTAGTCATGGAACTTTCTAGTTTAAGAATGAACCCCAAAGAGAAGATCAAAGACTTTAATCAAAGATTCTTAACACTAAAGAACTGAATCCCTATGGATTTGATGCCTGCCGAGAATCTTATCATAGCATATTATACGAAAGCCTTACATCAAAGCATAGCCATTTGGGTAAATAGATCTAATAAAGTCACGTTGTTAGAAGCCTTCGAAGAGGCCAGTCATATCGAGAAAGACATCCTTAGCTTAAAAGACACTACGAGCAATGAAATAGAGACTAGTTCATCTTCCAAAAAGAAAATCGAAATCCTCCCTAGACCTTCCCAAAACAAAGAACAACCGGAAAGCTCAGATTTAGAAAACTTACAGAAAGTCGTTCAAAAATTGTCCAATCAAGTTATAGATTTGAAAAGGATGGTTGAAGAATCTTCTTCAAGCAAAGGTCCTTACAAATATCCATTTAGGAATACTTCTCCCACCAACCGACCTAATTCAAATACTGAAGGCCTAAATCTAGAAAGCCTGCAATTCACTATTCAAACGATTCTATAAGCACAAGATAACTTGATGCCTCCTGAGATCCCTAAGGAAGTAGCTGAACAAGAGACAATAGAAGAACATGAATCCTCTCCGAACATTTTTGGACATTTCTCGAATAGTATTTTTTAAGCGAATTTCGAAACAGTACATCCTTACAATACTAGGAGTAAGACAACAAAGAAGCCTTCTTTTCAAATCACTACGACTTTGCCCCCAAAACAGTCTAAACCAACTGAGACTAAACATAATTATGTAAACCCAAACTTAGATTATGATTTGGTTGAAGATCTAAAAAAGTTAAGGGCCAATATTTTTGTTTATGAATTATTAAAATTCTCGTTTCTTCTACAAAAAATGCTACAGAATATTGCAGAGAATGGAAAAAATGGAAATCCAAGCAGTAATAAAAGTTTTCAGAACAACCCCAAAGTTCCTCACAAGGCCTCCACCAAGACTACTTATGATTCTCACGAGAAAAGAGACCTTCCTGTAAATAATGTAACAAATGTAGATAAATTAGTTTTAGAGGCTGCGAGTAAAAAGAAACAAGCTTCCACCATTAGTACTCGTAGAAATGTCCCTCCATTTTTGTTAACTTTTGAAATCTTCAATAGGAATGTGCACAACTGTATGGTATATTCAGGAGCGTCATCTAACGTAATACCATGGTCTGTGTGTCAAAATATTAATGCTGAAGTTCAACCATCCACCTTGAAGATCATCCAGCTTGATCGAACTAGTGTTAAAAATATAGGCGAATTCAGAAATGTGATTATAAGATTGTCGTCTAACCCTAAAGTTCATCAAGTGATTGATATTATTGTTGTAGATATTCCAGAAGTCTATGGTTTTTTTTTAAGCAGAGACTGGTCAGAACAACTACACGACTATTTTGCGACGGATTGGTCTCACTTGTGGCTGCCCGAGAATGGAAAGCCCAACAAAATCAAGGTAAATCGTGAATGTTACCTAAAGTTCACAGTGACAAATTTAAATGATCCCAATGAACCATTTACACCTTCTGCCAATTCACCTGAAATACAAGGGATGGATACCTTTTTTGGCAATTTCATGGCCGAAATTTCCGCTATCACTAATCCGGAACAACAATATGAAATTTTGACATATATGCAGCCAACAACATCTACTCAATGGTCACATGCATCTGAAAAAAATCAAATATGGTCTCTTTACTTTGACGGATCAAAATCCAAAGAAGGAGTTGGTGCAGGCTGCATGATTATTGATCCAGTAGGTAACAAAACCTTGATTGTGTGCAGGTTAGAGTTTGAATGTACAAACAACATAGCATAATATGAGGCTTTATTGAAAGGCCTCAGGAAAGCATTAGATATGAACGTTCAAAATTTGACTGTATTTGGCGATTCGAAAATTGTGGTTAGACAGGTAAAAAATTCTATCCATTGTTTATCTCTGCACCTTAAAAGATACCAATCTGAGGTATGGAATTTGATGAATAAGTTTTTTGCATTTAACATAAATTCTATTCCTAGATTGAATAATTTGGAAGATGAATTGTTAGCTAATGTAGCTTTGAAACTTTTTCCTACAGAAGGCGTATCTCCGAATGCATTCTCCGTCAAACTGTTGTTCAGACCATCCGTCCTCGACAACATCACGAATTGGAGAGTCTTCGATGACGATCAACAGATTATAAGTTTCCTGCTTATGGAAGAAAATTTCCAGGGCGTAGTGATCGACTAAGGTACTCATGACTAAAATCTTCGTGACTTCATGGTAATACCAGATCCGAGATCTCCTGAATCTTCATCAGACATGGTAAATTCTATCCCTAAATCTGTAGGTAGATTAGAAAAATTTTATGATCTTCAGGATAAGTTCAAAAAATCAGTGAACTGTAAAAAAAATAGCTCCTCTTTAACGCATGAAAAAGTAAACTTGGGAACTAAAGACAATCCATAATGCATTAATTTAGGGGTGGGATGTTCTCAACAAGAAAAAACAACATTTATTAAATTGTTTAAGGAATTCAAAGATGTTTTTGCTTGGATGTACAAGGACCTAAAAACCTTTGATCCTAACATCATACAACATGTTATTCCTATGAAACCCCAAACCCAACCTTTTCAACAAAAGTTAAGGAAAATGCATCCAAAACTCGAGCCAACTGTCAAGAAGGATTAAATAAGCTCCTGAACACTAAGATAATCTTCCTAGTTAGGCACACGCAATGGGTCTCTAATCTTGTCCCTGTCTGGAAGAAGAGTGGTGAAATCCGACTATGTGTCGATTTCTGAAATCTTAATTGAGCATATGATAAAGACAACTACCCTGCCCCACCCATGGAACGAGATCCTTCAACAGGTATCTAGTTCTGAAAGATTATCCTTATTGGATGGTTTTTCAGGGTATAACCAAGTCCTGATGTCCCCTCCAAACCAACTTAAAACCACCTTCCGCACTCCATGGGGCACCTACGCTTATAGGAAGATGCCCTTTGGACTCATAAATGCTAGTGCCACTTTCGAGAGAGCGATGGACATCACTTTCCGAGGCTTAATCAATCAATTTGTCATAGTTTACCTGGATGACGTTATCATCTAGCTCATTTAATATCTATTCTACAGCGGTGTCGTAAGTACGACATTTCTTTGAATCCTAAAAAATCTATCTTCGCAATAGAACAAGGTAAGCTCTTAGGATTTATTGTATCAAGCAAAGGAATGATTATCAACCCTAAAAGAACTCAAGTCATTTTGAAACTTCCCCCTCCCTCGTCAAAAAATTCTATGCAATCTTTCTTAGGTCAGATAAACTTTGTCAGGAGATTCGTCCCCAATTTTTCAGAAATGGTGAGACCATTACAAAACCTAATAAAAAAGGACGTACAATACCATTGGGGACCTTTAGAAAACTAGGCTTTTAATTCAATAAAAAAGGCCATAATATACGCTCCTACTCTGATGAGCCCCGACTTTTTTCAAGACTTCACTCTCTACACATTCGCTTCTGACCACTCTTACTTCGCTATCCTAACTCAAAAGAACGTTGAAAACAATGAAGTCCCAATCGCCTTTATGAGCTCAACCTTCAAAGGTGCAGAACTTAATTACCCAATAGTAGATCAACAAGCCTATGTTGTTTTTAAAGTAGTAAAGCACTTTCGATCTTATCTTTTGAAATCTAGGACGAAAATCATTGTCCCTTACCCGACCATCAGAAATCTATTAGTACAGAAAGAATTAGGTGAAAAGAGGGCAAAATGGGTTACATCCCAGCACAAATAGTGAGAGGACAAGGGTTATGCAAATTAGTCACCGACTCAGCTGTAGGACAACAAGAGGAAAATGATATGTCAAATCTAGGAAAACATTACCAAAATTTAATCTACTGTGCACAAAACCCTGTTAGTCCCTGGTATGATGATATAAAATTTTGTCTTGAACATGGGTCAACTCCCCGTCACTTGGATCCCACAAAAAGAAGAGTGCTAAGATTAAAATCTACTTCCTTTCAGTTGATTAATGGTATTCTATTTCATCAAAATTTTGATGGAGTATTAATGCGCTGTCTTGAGAAAGATGAAGCAGAAAAGGTCTTATTGGAATTGCACGCAAGAGAAGCTGGTGGGCATTTTGGTGGAGATACCACTGCCCATAAACAAGGATGATTTTAAGGATGGAAATTCATATTAAAATGTAGAAACATGGGCTAATTTTAGTAGTCCTTAATATGCAAAATTAAAATGTTTGGCGATAGTTTTGTAAAAATATTCAAATTTCTAAGGATTTTATATAGTTTCTATAAAATTTTGGCGATTTTTAAGGTAAAATAAGTTTATTCTATGGAATTTGGGCAAATCGTTTTTAGAAAAAATGGAAATTAGCGAATCTTTTTTGGGAAAAACCATGGAAAATTAGCCCATTTGCGAAATTTAGCCCCTAAAATCATCTATGCCCATAAAGTATTAAGAGCAGGTTACTACTGGCCCACACTTTTTAAAGATGCTCATGCTTTGTGTCGCAAGTGTATAATTTGTCAAAAAACATCATGATGGATACATAAATCAACCTTCCCTCTGCAGCCCGTTTCAGTAGACTCCCCTTTTCAGCAGTGGGGTCTTGATATTATAGGCCTGATCAATCCACCATCCTCACAACAACATAAGTTTATCATAACAACCACGAATTACTTCACCAGGTGGTCTGAAGCTGCCTCATTAAAAATTGTAAATACCAGTCAGGTAATAACCTTATTGAATTCAAATATTATTACTCGTTTTGGTATCCCTGTCTGCCTGGTATTTGATAATGCTTCCTATTTTTCGTCTCTTGAGATGAGTGATAGCTCTCTAGAAAAAGGAATTAAACTCAAATATTCTACCAGCTATTACCCTCAAGGCAATGGATTGGCAGAATCAACTAATAAAAATCTGATCAAAATTATCAAGAGAACTATATCTGAAAACCATAAAAATTGGCATAATACACTGTTAAACGCAATCTGGGATGATAGAGTGACTCCAAAAACTGTTGTGGGTAACTCACCCTTCTTTCTCGTTTACGGCAGAGAGGCAATTCTACCACCACACATTCTCCTTCCCTCTCTGTAGCTATCACAGAAAATACAAGAAGAGGACTGTCCCCCTTTGGAGAATCGAATTAACGCCTTGTTAAAATTAGAATAAGTGAGGGCTCAAGAGAAACAGAAATTGGATCAACATCAACTCGTTTTTAAAAGATGGTTTGATTCCAATTCTGCCTCTAACATAAATTTTGAGGTGGGTGACCTTGTCCTAAAATGTGACAAACCGCATGAGGGAAAAGGAGAGCATACAAAGTTTCAGAACTTGTGGCTAGGACCATTCTTGATTGTTGAGAAATTGGGTCCCATTTCCTTCCGATTACAGAATCTAGAGGGACAGCCAGACACCTATCCGGTGAATGGCCAAGCTCTAAAAAGGTATTTCACCTGATGACAATCCCGTGTACACTGTGTAAATATTTTTGTTTTTCTTTCTTTTCATTTTTCTTTGTTGTTTTGCTTTGATTCTTCCCTTATGCTTACCAGTTTTTATTTTGAAACACACATACCTGCATCATGAACTATTTCAAACAAAGAGAACAAACAAATTTCTCCTCTAAAATGACTACTGAAGATTGTTAAAACATCAATTACGATATTTTTCTGAAGTTTGCAGCCATGTTAAAGAAAGCTTGTTGTTTGAAAAGCGTTTCTTGATTTCAATCTGTAACTGAAGCTTTTCACGATCATCCATAAAAATTTCTTCTTACGCTGTCCCTGCTCCTTAAGAGAACAACTCAGAGATGTCTCCCTGTATTTGAAGTTCGGTTTATTTACAAACTATCTCTAGATCTTAATGAAGGACAGTTAAAAAAAAATCCTCTCAAGGTCTATAATTTATTAAAATAGGTTCAAAATATCAGGATTTTCAGCGTCACCCCGCTCGATTAAATATCTTTAAAACTAAATAAATCTTCAGAGAGCTGTGGGAAGTGCTTGTAAACCCACCGGGATACTGAACAGGTCTGCTGGAAGTGGGTAAATACATGCATGACGCCAAGATAACTTTGTCAGGGTACTGAACAGGCCCGCTGGCAGCGAAGCAATGTCAGGTATATGAAAATTCTCAAATACGAAATCTTTTGACCTGAAATGTCCTTCATTATGATCTGGAACTTCTTGGCAAGATATAGATATCAGAGTGGGTTAAAAGGCACCCCTATTGAGGCTATGGATGCCTGCCAGCAGCAGTGGCTCTGTCAACAGTATTGGAGATTTTAACCTTAACATAGTTACTCTCTTTTGTCGAGATTGTCATCAGTTTTCATCTTTTAAAATAACAAGCAATCCAAAACTGGAATTTTTTATGATTGATAATGATGTTCAAACAGTTTCTTAGTTGTTTTTGAGTTGAATTTTTTTTTATTATCCTAATCTGGACTTGTTCGTTTGGCAGAGATAATTGCTTCTACTGGTGTGTCACCATTGTTGGCAACCATATTAATCTCCATTTTTACAAGCTACCTACACAGGGTTTAAATTCTCATTACCCGTCGCAACCTTTCTCATTAAATGACACCATTATCCGTCTCTTTCGACGTACCTTCTTTTCGATTTCGTTTTCACGACTGCAAGCGTGAAAACTCACAGCTGGAATTCATGTTTGATTTCATAAAAGGGTTAATGTTCATATGGTTTATCATTGATTTGTCTTATTTTGTTATGATCATGGTTATTTTCATGGTATAACCCCTTTGCCTCGAACAAACCTTGGTTACATGTGTATTAAAACACCACCCATCTAGCATTCGACTAATATAATGGGCTTTTAATTTATAAAAACTTTGATTAAATTGTTTGACATTTTGATCAAATCGTGGATATGCATATGTTGGTTTTAAATTGTTATGATTTTTATGTGTACCATTACACCAAGGTGTCATTTCAAGTACAACGTGGTATGATGTGTTTGCATGGACTTGATCTACCCGACCTTCCTCGCACGTACAACATTAACGCTCCTTCTTACCATTTCGAGCTGCCTTTGCATTGTGTTGGGGAAGCTAGGGGCAATGGCTCTGTTCCTGTTCTGTCAAACCCTGTCGCTAAATCCATTATCAATTTTGTGCTATTAGCCATGGCCTCTGTAGTGAGAATTGACCCTAATGGTGTCCAGACATTGTTATCGTTTGATAATGCATGAGAATACTTAGAGAGGAATGGCTGGTGGGTCTTTGTTGAAAAGTTTGAGGGTTTTAATTTAGCAGTCGCTCAACAATTCGCGCTAACGTTTGATGGTTGCAGAGCTAAAATATGAGATGTCCATCTCGATTTAAATGAATATTTTATTAGCCAAGCCACCGGCCTACCAGCCATGGGACAAAAGTGGTTCAAAAACTCAAAGGTTGAGGAGGTTCCCTGGTCATTATTATTCACCTCAATGAATATTACCAACTACAACAGAGGTATGCCCGTTACATCTCTAAAAACTAGATGGCATGATCTGTTATCTATTGTCAAGTAGTTCGTTACCTATGAGGGTAGATATGGTTTGGTTTTCTTATATCACTTGTGGTTTCTCATGAGTTTTATCGATTTTCCCCTAAACATGCCCTATTTTCTCCTTCAAAGCTTATACAAAATGGCAAAGTGTTTTAAAAGGCAGAAATCTGATTCTAGCCTGTTCCACCACCGTTTGATCAAAATTATTATTGTTCATCAGTTGAAGTTAACCGGTGATTGTTGGGACACCTTCCTGTTAAGAAATGGTTTTGCTAGCAGTGAAATAGGACAGGTTGACAAGTCTATCATCACAGAAACCCTCGTCGAGCCTACCATCCCTCTTCCTTCGCTCTTTCCCTGTGTGGAACCCTCAACCTATCTGGACACTACCCAACCCGACACTCTACCAGATTCGTATCCCAAAGGTGGTGTTAAGTCTATTAAAAAATCTGCAAAGAAAAAGTGTAAATGTAATATTGATATCAATTATAAGGGTAAAAGGGCCGCACATTGGGTTTCACATTGTGCCCGAAATAAACCTGAGCCCCGTGCAGACCAAAACCCAATTGTGTTAAGCAAGGATTCCGATTCAGAAATTGAACGGTTTCTAATTGAAGAATATCCATATTCGCATGGACTTTGCTCTGGTAAACCCTATGATTATGTGACAAACCTTCCACCGTGTCTTAAAGACAACCCCGATTTCCCTGGAATCAAACTCAACAGTGAACCTAAAAGTCAAATGGAAAATTCCCCATTTGTTAATACCATCACTACTAATACATAGTCTATTCAGCCGCAATGCAACGAATGCCATTCATGGCTTGATATGTATTACAGAGACATGCCTTTACTTCAGTCTCAGATCAAATCCTTGGAAGACTAGGTGAATTTGCTAACGAAAGAAAATGGCAGACTACCATCCGTAGCCCAAACCAAAGAGAAAAGACAAAAAACCACAGGGTCTGTTGTTTTTAAGAACGTGGAAGCAGCGACTGCTATTGTGAATTCGAAAATTGCTTGATTAAGACGAATCCCTTAATCTGAGGTATGGTGTTTAAAAATAATTTTAGGATGATTTTGTCTTTGTTTTTAATTAGAATACATGATTTTTTTGCACAAATTACATCTAGTCTATTTTGATTGATTCAATAAAACACAATTCTAGTTATAATTATAACTAGCTACAGAATCGTGAGATTTTGTAGCTAGTTACTAAAATTCGAATTTCCTGTTTTTACAACCAAAATGCAATCTGAAATCGTTTATTCTTGTGTGTTTACAGGTACATACGATTTCTAAAGAAGATTTGAATCGTTGGTGGCATCTCTCAGCATGCTATTTATTTATGTGGTTTTAGAATAGGCTGTTAGTTTTGATAACAATGAGAATCTGGGAGGTTGCATCCCCCACAGGTTTTGGAACAAATTTGATGATATCCACAGGAAACGTTTTGATCCTGTAGCCTATATAAATGTATTGTTTTGTAAACTAAGAACCATCGCTGCTTGGGAGTAGAAAATATGGATTTATGATTGACATACTTGAATGGAAATTGATATTTGCACAACTTTAGCTTCGATATATCGTATTTTTGTTCAAGTTTTGGTCATTTTAATTTGTAATTAAATTGTGACTACTTTAGATATCATGGTTTATTACAGATTGATGTGATGAAATTTATATGATGCCCGTATTTTATGTCTCTCATATTATACACAACAATTAATCTGTTCAAATTTGATGATTAGAAGGTTAATCTTCTTTGTTCAATGAACAGTTATATACAAATTTTTACAGCCAGATTTATCTTAATGTGATCATTTGTAAAATCATAAAATTATTGTTACTACTTCTCTTGTATGTTTTTTCATTAGCATTTAATCATTACTACTTTGCATTTACGAGAAGCATTTGGAAAATCTGGTGCAGGTTGGCCTCATCAGACAACAAAATCAGATGCTATACACAGGACGAATAGGAGGTGCAATTACAGGTTAGTTCACTTGTTTTATTTTATTAGTTAAATTAATATAGGAATTTCCTGTAGTCTAAGTACATTGTATTGTTTGTTATCTTTTTTTTTTTTTTTTTAATTAGACAGTTGCTATTTCGTTTCTTATTCATAAACATTATAAAAATAAATAAAAAATACTGAGTGATAGTTTTGTTGTCGCTAAATAAATCAATTCATGTTTGATTTTCACAGATTTCGATCAAAATTTGCATTCTGTAAATGTTATGCATATATAAGAGATATAATCATATTGTACATATAATAAGTAGAGTTATTTTGTAAATATTAATTAGCGAACTGTAAGTATATATTAGATTTGTATATAGTTTTTATCGAGTATTTTTCATTAAGTTATTTTCTTTATTTTTGTTTTTTCACTTTCTTAGGACTTAGATCGGCTAACGAAGCCGCTAAACCCGTCGGAGTGGATTAATCCAAATGAATTGGGTTAAGTAGACAACCCCGGACCGGATTCACTCCTCCAGTTGATGAGCGATCAATTTCGCCCGTCAACAGGTACCTAACATGGCCTCATTGTTGAGACCCATTCTTTATTTTCACCATAGTGATGTTCACGGGGGGGTGTTTGAGTTAATTCACAAACACCTAGGATTTTTTTTTCCTAAGGTTTTTCCTTGTTTATTAGTCATAATTAGTCATTATCCAGTCTCCTATATTTTAGGGGAGAATATTCCACCTGTAGAATATTCTCTTTCAATTGACACTTCAGTTTGACTAGTTGAGTTGAGTTTAGATGTTGCATTGGTTTTATCACCATGCAACATTGGGATCATCACCATGATAATTTGACCTTGCCTTGGGATCATCACCAAACTGGTGCATTACCCTTGATTCCCTGAGTTAACTCCTCACTACTCTTTGTTCAGTTAGTTAACTGAAGACTAGTTGACTAGTTAACTCAACTAGGTGACAGTTCACTCCCGTAACTGCCTGAGAGACTAGACTAGGTGGAATTTTACTCCCGTAACTATTGGTCTGTGTCCAGATCACTCTAGACCACCACTATGGCGCATTGGTTCTCCTCTAGTGTGCACTCATTGATTTATACAGAGTATATCATGTGTAAATTATTTATTATTAACAATGGTTAATGAGAATTCTTTCATTCTTTCTCTTCTTCTTCTTCTTTCTCAAATTCTCTTTACAAATGTGTGTATTATTGTTTAGCTAGATCTATTATGTTCAAGTTCAACACATTTACACTTTGCACATCACCAACACCATGAGGGTGTCTTATTGGAAACAGGATATTCCTGCAATGAAAAGGTGCCACTCATTTGTGAATGTACTGTAGGTGTCTTGGAATTCACTTCTCAAGAACACTGTGGCTTGTGTGGATGATCCAAAAGTGGATCCAGGAGCTTGATGGGGCTCAAAAAGGCCTAAAAACAAACATTCTCAGAATGGATTCAAAGTGGACATCTGCATAGGCCATGTTGATATGAACCCAATGCAACTTGAATGGGCTCAAACAAATGTTGTATGCATAAGTTATGGTGATCTGTTCGTTTTGCCAAACAGGCAAAAAATGTTGACTGTACATTATGTACAGTGCCACGTGGTAGATGACTGTACAGGTTGTACAAATGATGTGGCAGGCATAATTGGTAGTTTCTGGGGATGACACGTGGTAGGATGATTGGGCATACGAACACTAATGTGGACAGGTACAGGGGACCAGTCAGGGAGTGACATGTGTAACCCTTGTAGTGGTGACACGTGGCACATATGAATGGGTGACATGGCACATCCATACGACATGTGGCAGTTATAGGTCCAGTATCAGAGTGACGTGGCAGACACGTGGGTGAATCGACGGTCGACACGAGACAATGTACTCGACGAATGAGGTGGTGCCACATGGCCCAGACGTGGGATTCCATGTGGAACCCATGGATTGGCTCGTTCATGGTTTACAAAATTTTTGGAGCTTATGGGTTTCAAGCCTTGGACTTCCCTGGGTGATAAAGTTTCACGTAGGTCGGCCTAGCTAGCCCACCTATGGGTGGTACTTGGTAGGCCAAGGGAAAAATTATTATTTAAGTTTACTTGGTGGAAATTTCGGACAGGGGGAAGGGTTTGGGCCTATCCCCATCCCTCAGACACATACCTCCACATATAACCACATGCCCATACTTCATATTTGTTGGCACAATGCATTGGGCTTAGCCCTCAGTTTCTGAGAGTAATCCATAGGACCCGGTCTGGTATAACAGATGACACGATGGATAAGAGTTTAGCCTGGTTGGTCGGGCTAGCTCGCCGACCAAGGGATAAACCTTGGGATTATTTCGAGGGATACAATAACCTTTAGTGCATGGAGCATTGGGTTTTGGGCATATGGCAGTCTAGGCGACCAAGCGCCGAGGTTAGGGGGCTTAAGATCAGGGGGCCAGCACATACAACTAGCGCTAGGCCATATGGAGAGTTCTCATAGGACCACGGGCTAGAAAAAAGGGGGTTGATCCCTATATTAATGCAGAAGTGGGTATTTAACTCTATATTAAAATATGTTATGGATTTGTTCAACATTTTTGGAGATTTTTGGCCAATATTAGGGGATATTGGGCCCTTTTTTAGGCCAGATCTTAGGGGGAAGTTGGGAGATGGTTACCAACTTCAGATCTATATAAACTAGGAATTATTGAGGCCATGAAAGGATATTCAGAGAAGGTTTATGTTGAATATTTTCCAAGCTAAAGCCATTTTTATGCAGGGAAGTTGTTGAGGAGTGCACCTTTGTGGACCATTTCTGGGAGCTCCGGTCATCCGATTTGAGTGTCGTTTCTTCTATTGGGTTCCAGAGATCTGGTAGAACAGGACCAGATCATTTTTGTAATATTTTGGCACTAACGTGATGTAATTATTGATATTTGAACAGAAATAAGAAAGCCTCATCCACTGAGACAAAGGCCCAGAGACGTAGGTGATATTGCCGAACTCCGTTATCACATTGGCCTTTATGGTTTCCTATTGTTTATTCTTCATTTCATATATGTATATGTGTATATGACTGTTATAATTCTTATATACTTATTCCTCTTTATTTAATCTTCCTAATTGGTTAATTAAAACATGCTTAATAACTCAACCATAGTCGTATAAAATATCTTTTTGGATCAAGTGGTATCAGAGCTAGTTTCCATTTGGATTTGATTTTTTCATGTTAACCAGGGAAAAGCTACATTGTGGTGAGGGAAATATTGTTGAAGATAATCCATTGATTGGATTGAGAAAGAGAACTTCTCAAAGTGATAAGATGGCATCGAAAGAGGGACTTTCTCAGGATGAGAAAGAGTTTCGAAAAACTTTCTTTGTTGTGTCGGAGATGATGAAGGTTTTGTATGAGGATTACTTGGAATGAAAGAGACCGGTTCTTGGTGAATATTCAAAGGGAAAAAGTGAATAAGGAGAGGATCCTCCTCAAATTCCTCCTTCACCTCCATCATCACCTCCTTCTTCTCCTTATTCTTCAAGTTCAATTTCTAAATCCAATGCAAAGAGAAAACACTAATTAAATGAAAAGCTTTAAAACTAAGAAAAGGACAAACAATGCAAGAATACATAGATGGCTTTCATAAAATGGCATTGATGTTATATATTCCTTTACATACCCAAGAAAATCTTATGAAGTATATAGGAGGTTTACCTGCACATATTCGAAATATTGTATTCATGTTGGGACCAACTAATATTGATGAGGTTTCTGTTCAAGCGACATACATTGAAGAAGGGAAAACAAGTGTTGGTGTATCAGGGGAATCGTTTTCAAGGAAAGAGTAAAAAAGGAAGTGGCATGGAAAGAAGTCAAATTCAATGAGGATAAAGGAAGAGAAGCCCTCTTGTGAGCATTGAAAGAAAGAGGGGCACGATCAGGACCGCTGTTGGCAATTGCATCCAAAGAAGAGGCCAAAGTGGTTCAAGAAAAAGAAAGGGAGGCAAACAGTTGCAGCGAAAATACGACCCACAAACTTGGGATTGGATTCAGGTGATGATATCTAAAGTCTTATTGGTTGGTATGATAGGTAAAATTGGTGAAGGAATTGATTGTAGAATTAACTTGTTTCAAATCAAGGTCATCATGAAGAACACTAAGGTTGACACATTGATAGATAGTGGATCTTAGTCTAACTTAATTTTAGAGGAATTGGTTAAGAAATTGGGGTTAAAAGCACAGATGCATCATAAGCCCTACACACTTAAATGGATAAGAAACAATCATCAAATGCACATAGAAAAGCAGTGCACTTTAAAATCTTCTATTTCATGTAATTATGTGAACGAGGTAACATGTGATGTAGTGCCACTAAGTGAATGTGGAATGGTCTTAGGCATTCCATACTTATATGATAGTAAAGAAATATTCTATAGGGCAAAGAATCAATATAATTTAACCAAAGTAGGTCAATAATATGTGGTTCATGCTCATCATGTAAAGGAAAATAAAAATCTTCCAACTATGGAACAATTAAGAAAGGTGGCTGAAGAAAGAAACACACCTATAATTGTTTCAAGTCAAGTAATCGATCTTAAGAAAAAATAGGAGATGATAGTAGAATGGAAAATCAATCACAGTTTGCTTCAAGATAAGATAATGTTGTTCAAATATTACAAGCATATCAACTCATTTGCAGTCCTATTTTTGATACTATCATTAGTAATGTTGTCTACATGGGTGATAGTGGCTTCAGTATGATGTGACAAGGTACAAATGTCTAACAATATGCTGTCAGTTGTCATTTTTGTGCTACAATTGATCTTGATGAGACAGGTGCACAGGACAGAGTTCAAGGACAGGAAAAAAGTTGGGTGGCCTATCCCGAGCTTGATGATTGGTCAATAACCTTTTGGGGACCAAAAGGTCCTTTAGTGGGGAGGCGTAATCCAGAAGTGGATCTAGGAGCTTGATAAAAAAGGCCTAAAAATAAAATTTCTCATAATGGATTCAAAATGGACATGTGCGTAGGCCTCATCAATACGAACCCAACACAACTTGAACGGGCTCAAACAAACATCGCATGCTCAAGTTATGGCGATCTATTCATTTTTCCAAACATGAAAAAATGTTGACAGTACAGTCTCTACAGTGCCACGTGGAAATTGACTATACAATCCGTACGGCTGTACAACTGACGTGGCAAGAATAGTTGGCAGTTTCTGGGGATGCATGTGGTAGGCTGACTGGGCGTATGGACGCTGATGTGGATAGGTATAGGGAACCAGTCAGGGAGTGACATGTGTCACCCTTGCAGTGGTGACACGTGGCACGTCCATACGAGTGATGTGGTACTTATGTACGACATGTGGTAGTTACAGGTCTAGTGGCAGAGTGACATGGTAGACACGTGTGCGAATCGGTCGTCAACACACGATAATGTACTTGACGAATGAGGTGATGCCACATGGCCCAAACGTAGGCTACAATTTGGCACCCATGGATTGTCTCATTTGTGGTTTACAAAATTTTTGGTGATTATGGGTTTCGAACCCTTGACTTCCCCGGGCTCCAAGGTTTCATGTAGGTCGAACTAGCCAGCCCACCTATGGGTGGTGCTTGTTAGACTAAGGGAAAAATTATTATTTAAGTTTACTTGGTAGAAATTTAGGATTGGGGGAAGGTTATGGGCCTAGCCCTAGCCCCCTGATTCATACCTCCACATATAACTGCAGGCCCATACTTCATAGTTGTTGGCCCAATGCGTCGGGCTTAGCCCTTAGTTTCTGGGAGTACTCCATAGAACCCAACCTGGTAAAATGGATGACACAATGGATAAGTGTTTAGCCTGGACGGTTGGGATAACCCACCGACAAAGGGCTAAACCTTGGGCCTATTTCAGGGGATACAACAACCTTTAGCACGTGGGGCATTGGGTTTTGGGGATATGGTAGTCCAGGTGACCAAGCGTCGAGGTAGAGGGGCTTAAGACCAGGGGGCTAGTGCAAACAACTAGTGCTAGGCCATATAGAGCATGCTCATAGGAACAAGGACTAGAAAAAAGGGGTTTGCACCCTATATTACTGCAGAAGTGGGTATTTAAATTTATACTAAAATATGTTATGGTTTTATTCAACAATTTTGGAGAGTTTTGGCCAATATTGGGGGATATTGGGCCCTTTTTGAGGCCAGATCTTGGGGGGAAGTTGGGATATGGTTACCAACTTCAAATCTATATAAACCAGGCCTTCTTGAGGCCATGAAAGGATATTCAGAGTAGGTTTATCCTAAATATTTTCCAAGCCAAAGCCATTTTTATGCAGGGAAGCTATTGAGGAGTGCACCTTTGCATACCATTTATGGGAGCTCCAGTCATCTGATTTGAGTGTCATTTCTTCTGTTGATTTCTAGATATCTGGTATAACAACACCATATCAGTTTTGTAACCTTTTGGAACAACTATGATGTACTTATTGAGCTTTAAACATAAATAAGAAACCCTCACTGACTGAGACAAAGGCCCAGAGACTCAGGCGAGATTTTTGAACTCCGTTATCACATTGGTGTTTATGGTTTGCTATTGTTTATGCTTCATTTCAGATATGTATATGTGTATATGGTTTTTATAATTCTTCTATGCTTCTTCCTCTTTTTTTAAGATTCCTAATTGGTTAATTAACACATGCTTAATAATTCAACCATAGTCATATAAAAGATCTTTTCGGATCATTTGAGTTCTGATAATATTTCACCAAATGGCGTAGATGTTCCAAATCCTTCAGCGCAACGACCAAATCCTCTTCATCCCTTTTCTCTCTATCCAGGGTGGTATCTGTGATTTCCATCCTTGTGCCGATAAGATCATATGTCTTGGCATGCTCCGTGTTAATCAATCTCTCCTCTGTGGTGATGAGGATGGAACAATCCAGAGTAAGCCTCCTCTTCTTGGTGGTTCTCTTCACGATGGATTTCCTCTTCCAGTCATAGGAGATGGCTTGTATATCATCAACCTCATCCACGGGTTCATGGATTTGTTGATCTCCCTAGGTAAGAATATTTCCTAGGCTCCCGATGTTGTATATATGTTCAAGACTGGGTCCTTGAACTTCTTTTGTATGTTCCGAAGGTTCAACCTCTAGTTGTTTCTCATCGAGAGATAAAGTACTGGATAAAATTGAAGCATCAGGGGTAGGCTCAGTACTTACTTGATAATCGGTTGTTGATATGCCAATTTCTCGATGTGGAACTTCTTCTTCTTGTTCACCCAACCCTAGCTCATCCTTCCGGATATCCACTTGGATCCCTGGTCCATTGAGCAGCTCAGTGTATAAGACACTTTCAAACTCTTGGTCATTATGTGGAAGACTTTGAATTTGAGCATCGAGAGCTGGGGAAGATGCCTTCTCAGGTTCATTTTCCTCTATGATCTGTGTTGGAGTCACCAATGAAACGTATGCACTCTCCTCATCATCATAGATTGTTATTAAGTCATGGAGGGGGTTCTATGAACTTTATCTCCCTGATGTTCTTGCTATCTCGGGCTGAGCCAAAACGTCCCCTAGCGATTCGGCCTATGCCGCTGAAACTTCAGGGTTATCTGACTCACTGATTTCTTCAATTTGTATTGGCTCTGGACCACTTGGACATGCCTGTCTTTCGACTGGGTTGTCGACATAGACCGTTGTTATTTCTACGAGGTTTGGGTTGTCTTGCAACTAATCGATTACTCTTTATACTTGTTCTATCAGGAGAAATCCCCTTGCATGTGCCTCTAGTGTCATAGGAAATCCCTTGTTCTGCACCGGAGCCACCAGGGAAACCTCCATTTCCTCTGTCGCTCTGATTTCTTCCCTGGCTCTTAGGGCCTCTTGAGTCAACTATTCTATTTTCATCTCCTATTCATCTAGGCTCATGGCCCTAAACCTGGTCATTTTCGGGTTGACCATCCTTTGTACCACCTCATCCCAATCCTGGACATTTTCTGTGAAGATTTCGTCTTCGAATTTGTTGTGTGTGTATGGCCAGCAGGACGACACTTGTGAAGCATGTTGCAAGACTATTCCATTTGGATCGTGCTTGTGGAATCGGCATGTCGAGAAATGAACTCGATTTGGCTCAACCCTTCTTGTTTTTCTTGAGCGGTATCCTTTACCAAGTAGAACCCTACATGGAAACCATAGGGTATGAAGGCTCGTTTCTTGTCCTTGACCAAGGTGGAATTTTATATTTGCAAGATGGTTTGATAGCATATTTATCCTATAACAAGTCAGTCTGGGACATGAGTTGGTAGGGAATGTGGTGCTTCGTTGGGCCTGAACACCCTGATGTAGGTGGCATGCTCATCCTAATACCAATGGACTACCTTGGATATCATCTTTTTGTCTACCATCGATAGCCTTGGGCATTCCTTCTTAAAAAGAATAAAATAAATTCGAGCGATGAATTCATCGTAGATGAGGGATTAATATTTCTTATACCTATTTTCCCATAGAACGTTGAAGTAGACGTGGACGGGGAGTTCTGCAACATGCCAACTCAGATTCATGCCGACGAAGACGTTTCTGGCACACTTGTCATCAAGCAAGTATGAAACAATGTAAAACATTGGTGCTTCCCCTTCCTTCGGCACCTAGGCTTGCTACACGCAAATGCTCAATTGCTTGGAGATTATTGATACCTAGTTGAATCCGCACCCGATGATCGCAACTGTGTATGCCAAAGGCATCCTTGCCTATGAAAACCTGGAAAAATATTTCTCTCCATATAATCAGCAGATGAGAGCCATCAAATAGACATATGGCTCTCTTAAGTTAGCTATCCCATACCATGCAATGCTCCAGTTGGTAAACTTCTTTTCCTCCCTCCACCATGAGACCATCACTTGGATGGTGTCATGGTCTTCGTAGAAATTTAGGACAAAGTCTATGTTTAGCCGCTCCTCTGGGTCCCTGAGTTTGCAATACTTCTGAACTTCTATTGGGAGGAAAACCCAGACACACCCACCATTGTCATCATTGATTAGACACTTCTATGTGTCTTTGTGGTCGATGAGCCATTTAAGAACCTCTATGCAGGAAAAAATGGGGGTTCTTCTTGCTACCATATGTAGATACAACTGTCGGATGTTCAAGAACACCTATTTGTCAAGCTCCCTTACATACGGATCACTGTGTGGGACATATTTCGGGTACTCTTCTCAGATAATCCTGTTAAAGAGATCCCCCCAATGTGGGGGAGCCATATTGGAGCCTATGATTGCCCCTGTATCACCACGGGTCAGAGGCTAGATGAAAACCTTCTTTGTTGTTGTCTTAATGATAGGATCCGGCCTCGGGGCGTATTTTAATTATTTTTCGATCCCTGGAGAAGATCCTTTGCCTACCTCTAGTTATTTCAGATTCGGTGCCCTCGACGATCGTCTGGTGGTTGGATTTCTTGGCGGCATTGTTCTTGCAACTTAAAATAAAATTTCAGAGACAGTGTAGAAACAAAAAATGGATAAAAACATATAAATTATAGCCATGTAAAATTTACAAACTCGGATACATACCTCTGAAGCTTGTTAAAACCTGGTTATTTTGATAATCACGGAGTTGATACAAACTTTGAGTCTCTCGTCTTGCTCTTTTGGATGCTCTAGAATTCTCTTATGCGTAGAATGATTTCATTTACAATGACTCAAGAAAATTTAAACAGGGAATAACTTACTGTGTCGCATCACCCATTCAATTCGGGTTATGAGTGAAATTTTAAGAAATCTTCCGCCAAATCTCTATAATTCAAATTAATAGTGGGTTGATGGCAGAGGCATGGGTGGTGATGTGGTCTATCGGTGATTTTAAATGACTATTTTGGTTGGTGCACGAGGTAGAAACTAATGCATGATTGGGTATTAATTAGCTCCTTAAATGCTCAAAATTTGATCGTATCTAATACTAAAACGTCCCATTGTGTCACTCTTTCAGTGGGTGGATCAAGGATTGGGGGTGTACTATGAACATTTTCGTTGATAACCTCCTACAAAAAGTTTCGACGTCAATTTGTTTTACCGTACATTGCTGACATGACAATGCTTAATCGGAGGTGTGACTTGGACTTAGGGGGCCAAGGAAAACTCGGGATAGAACTAGACCGTATTATCCTCTTACCTGGTGAAGACATGTAACATTGAATACTGGTGACTTAATTCACGTGTATTAATCAGATTCGTGACTTTACTTAAGTTATTCGTTCTACAATAAACCTTAGCTTACCGATGCTGAAAAGTATCTAGGGTCGACGATCGACGATAAACCTATCAAAGTTTTTTTTGTTTTTTTTGGATTAGCTCCCTCAAAAAAGTCTCGATGTTGAAAAAACATTAGGGATCAGCGATTGAGAATAACTTTTAGCGTGGTCAGAATGTTTTTTGCGATCCTTTTAGGTTTTCCCCGATTCTGATAAACGTGTCGGGCATTGGCCATCGACAATGTATTTTCGTTCTTTTTTAAAGCATGTCCCATACCGTCTTTTACTGATGCTAAAAGGAAATCGACTGTCGGAAATATATTTATGCACAAAACCAAACTTACTTTCGTCAATTCCGATGGATATCCACGTTCCACGACTATGGTTTTTCGAGTGGTTCTTTTTCCTTCTTTGAATTACTTCTGATGCCAACCCTGAGCACATTCGGTGGAGTGTTTGGCTGTTGATTCTTTATTTAGTTGTTTAAGGTATTTTTAGTTATGGGGTTTCACAAGTTTAAGAAAACCTGAATGGGTGATGAGAAACAATAAAATAAGTAGGGACAAAACATTCTCAAAATTGAAATGACTATCAAATAGTGCAGAAGATCAAGTGGTACCCAAAAAAGTAAAAATTTGACAGAGGCTTTTTTAGGGTATGTTGAGTGCTCAACACTACCCTGTTGGAAGATATGAGGACCACTATGCCAGATGGACCACCCTACGTCAAGAAAGGGACCAGGCTATACCATATTTCACCAATATTTTGCATACCCTATGCACCAAATTGGGTATCAAATACTCTGAGCACCATCTGATGCTCAAATACCGCAATTGTTTGCATAGATACATTCAAACAAAAATGGAGTTCCTGGACATTTCCCCACTGGGCACGACTTATAGATACACTGTCAATATTGAGCAAAAATTTAAGCGGAAACAACGAGAGTTTGGATCTGCAAACCCCCCATAGCCGAAGTAGGGTAAAGGCAACTCCAACCCACACAACAAGGGACCAAATTGAGATGACCACCCTAAGGAAAACCATTCCAAGCCGCAACACAAGAAGGACAATGAGAAGATGAATAAGGAAATGAGATAATGGTGTGAGTACCATAAAATTCCTTGGCACAACACCGAAGAATGTCACTCCAATCAATCCCTCATGGACGAGTTGAAGGATTTCGAGTCAGAGGCCGATTCTGATTCCGAGTCAAATCCTGAAGGAGGGAAGCGAATTATTGATGTTGAAACCAGTGCCACTGTTTCTACCACCAAAGTCTAGCCAAGAAAACCAGAAGAACTAGAGGAAGGGGAATGCCTCTTTCACTTTCATATGTGGGTCAAGGGGGCTCTGATTCATTTCATTGTCGACAACGGTAGTCAGAAGAACCTGATTTCAGCAGAGGTCATCAAGCAGGTGGACTTGCCAATGACACCACACCCGCAACCCTACACCATCAGTTGGTTTCACTAAGGAATAGATCTCTATGTCAGCTAACAGTGTCATTTGATCTACATCAAGCCTTTCAAAGATGAGGTACTATGTGATATTTCTCTCCTTGAAGTTTGTGATGTTCTTTTAGGACAACCATATTTGTGGAAACGTCATGATGTGTATGATTCTAGACCTTGCAGTGTTATTATTACTTTGGGTAGACAATTGTATAGGATCCCAGAGGTAGCACTACCTACTATTATTTATTTAATCTCTTCTAAGTAATGTAATAAGGTCATGTCATAGACCGAGAATTTCTTCTTCTTTGTAATACATTCTCACAGTAAGAAAAAGTTCTCCACCACATTCGTGGCATCTACACAATGCCTCTCTTTGCAGTGGAAGCAAGTGGACATGATTGTGGAAGAATACAGAGACATCTTTACCTCACCTACAGAGGTACTGTCACACTTCCAAGTCAAGCATCCAATTGATCTGATCCTCTATGCACCTCTACCCAATGGACCAGTCTATCGACACTCGCTTATGGAGAATGAAGAAATCAGGCGTTAGATCCAAGAGCTTCTTCAAAAGGGGCACCACAACCACATTGACCGAGCTTCATAGATTTTTGGGTCTAGCCAACTTCTACCGATGGTTCATGTTGGGATTCTCCCATATTGCATGGGCCCTCAACCAGGTGACCAAGGGCAGTGGTAGGGCCAATTTCGTGTTGGGGAAGGAGTAGCAACAAGAATTTAATGATCTGAAGCATCGCTTGTGCTCAGCTCTCATACTCTCCTTTCCCGATCTACAACAACCATTCAATATTGAGATTGATGCATATGATTATACTGTGGGCATAGTTCTCACTCAGCATGGGCATCTGGTGGCATACCATAGTAAGACACTCTCTGATACAGTCCGAAAATACCCCACCTATGACAAGGAAATGTGTTCCATTGTACAAGTATGTCATTAATGGAAACATTACATTCTGGGGAAAGAGACAATCATACACACTGATCAGAAACCTCTACAGTTCATACAGACACAAGGGAAATTGCAGAATGAATTCCATCAGAAGTGGTCTATCTACCTGCAACAAATCCATCTCAACATAAAGTATAAGACATGTATCTCCAATCATGTCATTGATTGCCTCAATCGACCTCCTGTGCTTGCAGTCACCATTGTGCTCCATTCCCGTTGGCATGAAGCATCTGAGTGGCCCCAACTTTATCATCAAGATCTGAACTTCACCACCACCTATCAGCTCTTGGGTACATGTGCAACCGTCACTGATTTTCACATTTAGGATGGACTCTTATGCCACCTGGGCCATATCTGTGTTCCTACAAGTGAGCGTGCAAAGATGATTTGGGAATCCCACTATAGTCAGGTAGTAGGACATTTTGGCATGGAAAAAACTGTGTTCATTCTTCAGAAACATTTTTATTGGCCAAAACTTCGACAGGACATCAGTAAGTATATAAGATCTTTCACTGCATGTGCCATTTCCAAGCCAACCATCAAGAAGAAAGGATTATACACACCTCTTCCTATTCCTGAGAATCCTTGGGAATCCATCTCAATGGATTACATGTCTGGCTTGTTGTCCACCAAGCAAGGAAATGATTGTGTGTTTGTGGTCGCTGATAAGTTTTCCAAGATGGCCATCCTCGCAACCTATAAGAAGAATATCACAGTGACAGATACTGCTAAGATCTTTTTCAAACAAGTGTGGGTCCAATTTTGGATACCACGAACCATCATCTCTGACCGAGACAATAGGTTCCTCATTTCCTTTTGGTCGAGTCTCTGGTCTCTATTGGACGCCAAGCTCACAAAATCCACTTCTTTCCACCCCCAAATCGATGGCCAAACAAAGGTCATCAATCGAATTACTGTGCACATCCTGTGCATGTACAATTCTAAGCATCCGCGTACATGGGACAAGAGTCTCCCATATGTCCAACACAATTACAACAGTGCTCTCCATAGTTCCATGGCCCATAGCCCATTTCAGGTGGGTCTGGGATTCAAACCCTTGGGACCCATTGATGTTGCACTTTCTCTTTCCACCACACAAACAGACTCTTCCCCTCATCAATCCACGATCAACAAAGCCACCAGATTCATTGAGCAGATTCAACACATCCGCCAATAGGTCCAGGAGATTTTACAGAAAACCAATGCGAAGTACAAGTAGCGCCATGATCAACATAGGGTACAACACCAATTTCAGGTTGGCGACAAAGTTTGGTTACATTTGTAGAAGGAGCATCTCACTGGGCCCCATCGAAAGCTTCACCCACTTCATTATGGGCCTTAGACGATGTTGGAAACCACCAATAATTTTCAATTCTTGTTACAATCAAAGTTCCCACAAAGAGATTATTTCTTTCTGTAGCTGCCATCACCTTTCATCTGTAAATTTTTATGTTTCTAAGTATCAAAGCGATGGTTGGGTTAAGATTACCTTATTGAGTTTTCATTTGCATTTTCATTTGTCTTGTTTTAAATTCATGATTGTAAGTATGAATTTAAATATAAAACTTGGGGCTTGGTTTCATATATTTTACCTTAGAAATATCATTTTAAAGGAACCCATATATGGTTAAAACTCAAGTCTTATGAACTTATTAATTAATCCACCATCGAAATATTTATGTATTATAGATATCATGATTTCATTGGTTCTATATTTGATCATTGAATTAATTTTTGAAATTTTCGAGCCCACTAAAATGTTGGTTTAACGTTTCATATAGTTCTCATGATTTCAATTGTTATATCAACATTCATGTCAATTAGTACAGGCATGATGTACCTACATTTTCATTTCATTTTGATGGATTAAGCATTAATGAGATCATTCATTATGCGAATTGGGGTTTTGTACTATGGAGGGTTTTTCATTCATCGTGGGTAGTGGCTCGTAGTTTTATGAGCTCTCTGCTTTTTTTGGTTTCTCCAATTCTTCTTTCCAAGTTATGACAGTCCCCAAACTTTGCAATTTTCGTGCCATTACATTTCGCACAGACCTCTCTCTGCTCCTCGTCTTCTGGAAGATGAAACCTACACCCTATGGTAGTTGTTGTATCCTTTTCGCAGTGCCAATGGAACCTGTAGTTCTTATCGAGCCAAATGATTGCCAATCTCTTATGTCCAATGATGATGCCATAGAAGACCTAAAGGCTCATGTGTGGGATGTGTTCCTCAAGAAGTTCGAAGGCTACAACCTCCCGGTTGCACAGGCTTTTGCACATACTTTTGACAGTTTTAGGGCCAATGTCAGGGATGTACAGTTATAAATAACAAAGAATTTCATAAGCAGGGCGGCATGACTCCCATTGAAAGGCGAAAAGTGGTTTAAGAACGCTAAAATGGATGACATTCCATGGATTTTATTCATGGTTTCCCATAAATCCACTTGTTGTCCAAAAGGTATTCCCATTGCCTTTCTAAAACCTAGATTGCACAGTCTCCTTTTAGTTTTGAAACAATTTATCACATGTGAAGGCCGGTATGGGTTGGGTTTTCTGTACCACATTTAGTTGCTTATGATTTTCATAGGTTTTGAGTTGGATATTCCTTTTTACCTATTAATGAGCCTTTACAAAATGTCTAAGCGCTATAAGTGACAGAGCAAAAATTCTCTGTCGAGTATGTTTCATCATGGACTCATTAAGATCCTATTGGTTTCCCAACTATCAAAAAATGGTGATAATTGGGAGGGTTTCCTGATCCGAAATGGCTTCTCCCAGGTTGACGATATGGTCAACCCATTGTAAAACCCAGTTTGGATACACGAGTGATCAAAATCCAGGTCTTCAATTTATTTGGTGGCTCCGAATTCAATGAACTAGCTTCTATTGTTGATGAAACCCCTATGGATAAGGAATTACCATGTATATTTTCACCTAGAAGATCTTTGGAACATGTAATTACTGAATTAAAAGATAAATATCACCTTGTGCCTATGAACACATCTAATGTGAACAGTAACGATAAACCTATTGTGAAGAATTTCTTTAAGGGAAAGAAATAGAAGAGCTCGTATTTAAATTTTAGGAATAAGAAGGTTTGTCGTTTGATTTATATAAAATTAAGAAATCGAAAAAGTGATCATCTGAGCTCGATCGTTACGATCGAGGTCGATGCTCAATGTTCAGACCGAGAGATAAATGATTTCTTGGCTAATGAACACCTAAAAAATCAATGTCTCAGGAAATAGGTTGTTGCCCCGGTTGAACAATATGATTTCGTGACTAATCTACCCTCGTGTCTCAAGGGAAAAGAAGGTTTTGAAGGTATTATTCATGACCTGGAACAAGACATAGGTAAAAATGAAGTACCGATTGTCGACTGTATTCCACGTCGGTTTTCCCCAGTGCACTGTGATAGCTGCCTAGACTAGATAGAGTATTATTATAGAGATATTCCTCTCTTACAGGATCAAGTAAAATTCTTGGCTACTCAGAATGACCTATTGGAATGAGATAACTTTGACTTGAAGGCACACACAGAGAGGGAAAAAAAAAGATCCAAGAAGTTTGGGAATATCATAATAAAAAACACAACCAGTTTCAAAGCCATTATAAATTCTGAACTGTCGGATCCTTATTTTGCTAATTTCTAATGGTAAAATTATTTTGTTTTCATTTTATCCCATTATGTTATAAAATATAATATAGGGAGATTTAATTTGATTTCTTTTTCTAATAATAAGACTAGCTACAAAATCTATGATTCTATAGGCAGTCTCTTTTGAATAATAATTAGTATTTTTATTTGAATATCAAATCGGTTTTTCTATCTATAGGAAATGGATAATTATGATGTTGATTTCATGGAGCAAACACCTTGAATCATACACTCAATTATTTAATAGTTTCTACCTCTTTATGTTTATAAAAATTTGATTTATTTTTGACAAAACCAACTCATGCATGAGTGGTTTCTAGTTTCACTATTTTTGTAATATTATCTATTTTTTGTGGATTCAAATCTATCTTGTATGATAAGAGCATTTGAATCGTGAACTAGTTTAAATACTAGTCACTCTTAGTAGTGAGGACATCTTTGTTTTGGACACATTATGGATATATGTCTTTCAAGACTGATATGGAGAAGATGTTCACTCCTAGGCTTTAGACCAACGTGGCTCTTACCCATTATGTTTTGTCTTTATCTTATGAAATGTTATTACGTTTATACAACTTTAGTCTGATCACTGTATGATATTTCATATTATTTCAGCACTTTAATTCTGTCCATAATTTATTGTCATATATTACATATGTGATCAATATTTCATTTTAATATCGTGGATTTATGTTGGATATTGGATGATGTATTACATGAATTCTTTGTATTAAGTTTCTTTTATTATAAGTGTTCATCATTATAAGATCACAAGATCTATATATATTTATTTGTTTATTGTTATATTCTTGTTCCAAAACACCTTTGAGTTTGTTTTGGGAATGTTGGCACCATTCTATTACAGGTTTTCCTCATAGGAAGGACAACTAGGAGCTTGAATTGTGTAGGGACATAAACTCATTTTAATTAATTAATTACAAGTTAGTTTACTCACATTTTTGTTTTTTTAGTTACACTATTTATAAATGAAATAGGAACAATTTGAATTAGCTTTGACTGTTTACCCGTTCTCATTTCAATCACATTCGATTAGTATTCTTTAGTGTCTGTTTTAGATTTTAAATATTAAAAAGAAAAAAGAAAAAAAGTATGTGCTTTCTTTATCTACTTTATAAACACTTTCAAAAACATCTATTTCACAAGATATCCTGTAAATCTTGCAAGTTGTATATACATTTTTCATAACCATATGAACATATCCATATTTCTCTTTTGACGTTCATAAATTGTTAAATTTATATCTTTAGTATCATAGCTTCATAGATTAGTTTCATTTATTTTATTATTTTTAGGACTTTAGTTGGCCAATGGAGCCATTAAACCTGCCAGGTCATTTCATTCCAAACAACTTGGGTTATTTAGACAACCCCGGTCTAGATTTGACCTTCTAGTTGATGGTGTGTCATTTAAGCTCGCCAACAAATGGCGCTAGAAGGAGGGCCTAAATTAAATTGATGGCATATGGAGGTCGCAATACTACTCCCCCACACACTCACACTCCTGTCGTAATGCGTAGTCACTCAGACAATAACGTTACACTTGAAACAAAAAATAACTCAAATGATAACCCCGATATTCCTGTTGAACCAATGACACCAGTTCCTCAAGGGGTTGACGTCCAAGAAATTGTTCGTCAATCACTCATAAGAACGCATAGTGCCTTAGCCCATATCAGACAACCCGACAGACCACTTAATCAACCCCTTTACTTCATGAATATCCAACAACATCTTCAAGTCGCTGGTCTACCTAAAAACCCTTTAGGTGGTAATACCACTAATCCTACTGAAACACACATTATTGGAGCTAGAGGATCTGGTATTCCACCTTCCCCACCTAGTTCACCTCCATCCTCTTAAGGAGGAGAGTCTTCAAATGAAGGCAGTTCTTCATCAAAACCATCACAACCTTCGACACCACCAAATCCCATGGAAAACCAAAAAACGCCTTCCATACCTTGGCTCGATCAAGATGTTGTGGTTGTACCCGGACCCCAACACCCATTACTGAAACATCTGGATAAATGGCTTCCTATCAATCCACTGAAGATCACATCAAAAAAATTATGCTGGCCATTAGACTCTGGAGTTTTGTTGACGGGCAAAATTGACCGCTCGTCAACTAGAAGAGTGAATCCAGTCTGGGGTTGTCTAATTAACCGAAGTCGTTTGGATTAATTCACTCTAACGGTTTTAGCGGCTCCGTTGACCGATCTAAATTCTAAAGAAAGTGAAAAATAACTAACAAAAATACAATACTTAATAAATAACAATCACTAAAATCTATATGTACATTTAAATATATATATATATGTGTGTGTGTGTGTGTGTGTGTGTGTGTGTGTGTGTACAATTTATTTGAATAATATATGTTTAATAATTCTATATACAATTTGTAAAAAACATGAGTTTTAATCTAAACTCATAAAAATCAAATCTAAATTGGTTCCTTTAACAACAATAATAAAGAAAGTGAAAATACTATTTAATTTTTTTGGTTTGTTTTCTTGGATGTATACATTCATGAAAACAGATATTAAACTTACTTAATCAAACATAAAATTATAGGTAATGGAAATCATACCATATATATATAAAACTTCTAAAATAAATAAACAAATGAAATAAAACAACAGACTAACCTATTAACGCATCCAATGTCTGTTCAATAAGGGATATTCAACCACCTTATCCGAGAAGTAAACCTGCAATGGATCTTACAATTGTTCCAAAACAAATGCAAAACAAATGTGCTGAAGATCGAGTTATGATAACATAACATATAATGGACACAGTCACAATGATTTTTATGTTTTGCAAGTAACTATGACGAGAGAAATATTCTTGTAACAACTTGCATGTAAATACTCAAAAGAAATTAAAGATAAATCTCATAATTTAAATTGGATAGATGATCACTGTGTATTGTATTTGAAACATAAGATATGGACAACATATAAAAATTAATCATATCAACTTGCAATAAATCACGACGACTAAAGAAATCACCATCCATTATCAAATTGAAATAAACATAACTTGAATCAAAACATCATACAAAAAAGCTAAAGTTGTAACGTGCATTCTGTTCCATTCAAGTATGTGATAAAATGCCCATACTCTTGCCCCAGATCGAGATGATTCAATGTTTACAAAATGATATGTTTATATAGGTTTGAGGAAACATGATTGTTTCCTGTTCATAAGATCAAATTGATTTCAAAAATAAAGGGGGATGCAACCACCCTAATTTCACTAGACATCCAAAAACTAACAACAATCTAATTCTGTTTATTCAAAATACATAATAGATATGACTTGGAAATATTAAAAGTTCCTCATATCATATTTGAAATCATGGGCTCCTGAATTATCCTAAAACAAAAGAAAATAGGGAGATCTCATATATGTTTTCTGTCATCAAATCAAACAATTTGAATTTTCTTAACTGGCTACAGAATCTTGCGATTCTGTAGCTAGTTATAATAGCAAATGCAATATCATTTTATTGAATAAATAAAACATGCTAATCTTAATAATAAAAATAGTTTATTCAATCAAACCAAATAACCTAACTTAAGAATGATAATAATCATGCTATATAAAACAAAATCATACCTTTAATCATAAAATCAAATCGTATCATGAAACTTTGGAGTTAACGATAGATGTAGCTGCCTCTATGTTTTTAAAAATCACATGACCTGTGGTTTTCAAATTCTTCTCCTTCCCTTGGATGATGGATTCAAGCCCGTTGTTTTCATTTGTTAACATATCAACCTGGTCTTTTAAAAACTTGACCCATGACTATAGAAACGGGACATCAGTATTGTATCTATTGATCCATGATAGACACACATCACATTGTGACTGTAAGGAGTTTGCATTAGAATGAACAACATCACGGGTCAGAGAATCCTCCATACGGATGGCAGATTTATCACAGAGCTGGATACCAGGAATCTCTGGGTTGTCTTTTAGACAAGGAGGCAGATTATTGACAAAGTTATAAGGTTGGTCATGGTATAGCTCGAATGGCACAGGGTCTTCTTCTGTAAGGAATTTGTTAATTTCAGAGTCTGAGCTTTCATTAACCTCAATCATGCTGATGGCATCTGCACGAGAATTTGTCTTATTTTGAAGACTTCGAGAAATTATTCGACCAACTCTTTTGTTTTTGAAATTGACATCAACATTACCTTTTAACTTCTTTCCTGTAGGTTTCTTCACAGTTTTAATACAATCCTTTGGATGTATAACCAATTGCCTGTCCTATCGAATGACCTTAGGGTAGCTCGAGGGTTCATTGTTAGGGGAAAAATCACAAGCCTAGGGAGGTGGAAGAGAGGCCATCGGGTTCACAAGGGTTTTCTCAACGACTAGCTTATCTACTTCTCCCAATTCAGGGTTACCAAAACCATTTCACGTAATAAATGAATCCCAACAGTCATTTTGCGACTCTAACTGATGCATGAGGATGATTTTAATCAGGCCATGATGAAAAATACTTGAGTCTGACCTCTGTTTCTTAAATCTTTTCCCCATTTTAAATAGACTTTTGAGTAGGTAATATGGCATATTCAATGGAAAACCAATAAAACTCATAAGTAGGTGTAAATGATATAGAAAAACTAGTTCAAACCGTCCCTCACATGTGATAAATTGCTTCACTACAGAGAGTAAATCATGCCACCGAGTTTTCAGGAACGAAATTGGCATACCTCTATCATAGCTGGTTATTTTTTGCGATGTAAATAGTAGGGTCCAAGGGACTTCCTCCACTTTTGCATTTTTAAACCATTTCTGACCAACCACTGGCAATCTTGTGGCTTGACTCAGAAACTCTTCGGTTACTTCCAATTGCACATCACCAACTTTTTACCTACAACCATCAAAGGTTAAGGCGAACTCCTGGGCGACCTGAAGATTAAAACCCTGAAACTTTTTGATGAAAATATGTCAGCCATTCCTTTCCAAATCCTCCCTAGAATTATCATATGAGAGCAAGGTTTGGATACCGTTCGGTTCAATTATTACCACTGGAGCCATACTAGATGGGAGGGTAATCAACGCATAACATACAAGTAGGGTTTGCAAAAATGAAATAGATCCATAGCCCCGAGCCTAACAATACACGCTGTAATGACTCAAATGATGGGAGGAGTGTTTAATCAAAATGCGTGTGAAGAGTTTTGTGAAACTTGAGACCATACTAAGAAGTAATGGAAATCTGTACATCGTATGCCACCTTGGTATTGAGTACAAGCTAGGACCAATGTGCTCAAAACAACATAAGTGCACACAACATGGTTTGATTGCAAAGTTGGGTAAGTTTACAAAAATCAAATAGTCAAAAGTTTCATGAAAGAAATGTGATAAAAAATCAAACCAAAATTAATACAAAAAATCGAATGGTGGGGATCTTTTGTTAAAACTATCAATCTCTTAGGCATGCTTAGAATTGAAAGGGTCAAAAAAAAAAAGGAGTAATATCTTCATGGAAAGGAATCAAAACTCCATAACAAATTAAATAAACCATTTTCCTTCAATGAAACTTTAAAACAAAATGGTAATTACAGTCACAAGTTTTCATGCTTTCAGTCATGAAAAGGTAGCATGAATAGACGACAAGTAAAAAGCGATGATTTACGACTGTCATTTAGGAAACTACTCACAAAGAGTAATAAAATTTCAAGACCCTATGTAGGCAGCTATGTAGATTATTTAATAAAAATAACAATTATATTATTGCTGCCAACAATGGCGACATGCTAGGAGAAGCAGTTATCTCTGTTACACGAATGAGTTCAGGTTAGGAAAATATGAAAAACTTCAAATCGAAGAGCAACCGAAAATCCATTTGAACATCTCAAATAATCATAACACAGTCCTATTTCAAACAACTTCTATTTTTAAAGAAACGAAAACTGGTGACAAACTTGGCAAAGGAAAGCCATGCTGTTAAGTTAAAATCTCCAATACTATTGACAGGGCTGCTACTGCCAGCAGGCGTCCATAGCCTCGACAAGGATGTCAATTAACCCACTTTGATGTCTGTATCCTGTTAAGAAATTTCAAATCAGAATGAAGGACATTTAAGGCCAAAACGAAATCCATATTTGAGAATTTTCTTTTACCTTACATTACTTCACTGCCAGTGGGCCTATTCAGTACCCCGATGAAGTTATCTTAGCATCATGCATGCATTTACCCACTTCCAGCAGAGCTATTAAGTGTCCTAGTGGGTTTACAAACACTTCCCACAACTCTCTGAGAGTTTATTTATATTATAGTTTTTAAAATATTCAATAGAGCGGGGTGATGTTGAAAATTCAATTTTTTTAACCTTGAAATTTTTTGTGCTGTCCTTCATCAAGATCCAAAAATAGTTCATTAATAGAACCAACTTTCAAAAATAGGGAGACATCGTTGAGTTTCTCTCTTAAAGAACAGGGACAGCGTAAAAATATTTTTATAGATGGTCATGAATACTTTCAATTGCATATTGAAACTGTGAAAACACTTTTCAAACAAAAAAGCCATCTTTAACAAGGCTACAATTTCAGAGAAATACAACAATTAATGTTCTGACAACTTTTAGCAGCTACTTTCGAGGGGAAGTATTTTGTTTTCTTTGTCTGAGCTAGCCTGTGGTACAGGCATGTTTGAATCAAAAGGACCAATGAACCAAAATGAAAACAAAACAAAACAACAAAGAAAAATTGGAAAGCAAAGAAATCCAAACAGAAAAATATGTACAGAAGGTGTATCTAAAAACATCATGCAAAAAAAAAAAAATCCCTTGGGAGACTGAAAGAAAATAAAAAAAATCATGTTTGATGTGAAAGCAATCCTACTCGTGGTACCTTGGGTCAGGGTTGAATTTATGATTAAGATTTATTTATCTCTTTACTTTCCATTTTCATAATAGTATTGTAGCTTTGAAAAGAAATATTCAACAAAAAGCAGAGAGAAAAGGATTACGCAGACTTCCCTGACAATAATCATGTTACGGTTCTCATGGTGCACCCACTTGCATTCATGACTGCATTATTACAAAGAGAAATAATGAGGAATAAAACTGAAAGAAAACTTATTCCTAAACCTACCCTAACTACTAAACAAATCAAAATACTACATGAAGTCATGTTTCCAGTGTAGCCATCGAAGTAACTCCAATCCTGCAATGGAAACAAAATCAAACATTACTAACAAGAATGGTAATATATCAAAAAATGACACAAATATATCACACTTACCTTCATAATCATTATTTAGAAACAAAGTAAGCATGATCTTACCATTCCCTCGAAAATTCTTGATGTATGAATTCTCCAGCCATTGTGCAATCTTGTCGTGATAAGGGTCATAATGGCATGGGCGAGTGTAAGTAAGTTTGAAAAACTTGTCAAGATTACGAGGAAATGAAATAACCATCAGCCAAGGCTAAAATGCCCCATCCTCCTGACAATTCTCTAAGTGTTCATTAATTTATTCACATGGAGGATCTAAAAGAAATATGTCACACCTACTTCCAGGATACATAGTTAAAAAGAAAGCAAGAACAACTTTATCTTTATTATGAATTTTTTTTATATATGAATATTCAAGCCATCCTAAGATCCTGTCACAAAAATGAGGATGCAAACCATGACTTTGATGAAACGAATATATCAATGGGGAACTCATCATAAGAGGGTTTGTGACATCAATTATATCATTGGTTTGAATGTTTCCTTTGATGAGATTGATCATTTCAAAATGTGAAGCATAAACATTAAGATTCGAGCTAATCAAAGAGAAAATATGCAACGTAGAATGTTTGATATGCATAAGATAGAATGCATCGTCTTTTTCAATAATAAACCGTGTAAAATCATCTTGCAACGTGTCCTTTTCCCATATGAGTAATGAAAGTGAACAAGTGTCAAATCCGATTTTATCAATGTTATGCTTGGAATTAATTTCACCAAAATTTAGCATATTGAAAGGATATGATTGTGGCGGAAAAGAGTAGGATGTTGTAGGTAAGGTGTCAAGTCCAACAGAGTCTAGGAAGATATTAGGATATAAAGAATAAAAGGAATAAAAAATAAGCACATGAAAAGAATTTCTTGAACTACGATAATTAACAATGGTATTCTCAAGACATTTCTCTTCACTTTCTTTAAAAATCTTACTCTGTTTTGGTGACAAATTTCCTAACATAATATGATCATCTAGATTTGCCTTTTGTATGATAGATAGTTCGAAACTTTCATGGAAAACATCTGATCTTTCATGTTGATAAGGTACGATTTGTAGATGAGGGTTTAAGGTTACTTTTTCCAATTGCATATCTACATCTCTAATCAGTTTCATTGGGATGTTAGGATGCTTAAGATCATTTTCATCACCTAAGTCTTCTTCAATAACCAAATTCAAATACTGATTAGAGAAAGAGTTATAAGAATGATGATATTCACCTTGACCCAGAATTGAATCTTCTTCCGCGATGGTCGAAGACATAAAATATAATAATTTAGAGGAAAAACTAGTTTGGTTGTCGGTAAGAACCTGGTCAATAGATTCTACCTCCCTTGCTTGTTCAAATTTTTCAGATAGATTCCGCTCATCCTGCGAACTGAATTCTTCTCGCAATCAAGTGATAGGATTTGCAATTGGTTCTTCGTTCGTGATTGAATATGACTGGATGGAAGGGATGCAAGCATCATAGCAGAGATTTAATACAAATGACATGTCATCGAGATTAAATTTATAGAGGATATGATAGATTCTTTTCAAAAAGTTTTCCGAAAATGAATCGCCATTGATTAGCGAAGTATGGAATTCTTCACATAATTGATCGAAATCATAAATTTCAAAAGCATCTAGAAATTCATCTACAAATTGAAACCAATAAAAAATGTGACATGCTGGAAAGGATTCAAACCAATGTTTAATTCGACCTCTAAAAGTAAAAGCGAACAATCTGCATAAAACTCTTAAATCTGAGATGTCATGTTTGATGCATTTAAACCAAAACTTGTTAAGGTGGTCTTTAGCAGATACATTGCCTCCACCATCAAAGGTGAGTTTGGACAAGCGAGAGACTGTCTCATTGGGAACATCGAGTAGTGAGAAGTTGAAAGCATGTTCCAACACAGTGATTTGGGAAGCCATGGGGAAATTGAATACATTTAAAATAAAGGCTCTTACAAGGCCAACTTGTTAGTCGGCCCTCCTTCTAGCGCCATTTGTTGAAGGGAGAAATTGACCGCTCATCAACTGGAAGAGTGAATCCGGTCCGGGGTTGTCTAATTAACCCAAGCCGTTTGGATTAATTCACTCTGATGGGTTTAGCGACTTCATTGGCCGATCTAAGTTATAAAGAAAGTGAAAAATAACTAAAGAAAATACAATACTTAATAAATAACAATCACTAAAATCTATATCTACATTTAAATATATATATATGTACAATTTATTTAAATAATATATGTTTAATAATTCTATATACAATCTATACAAAAATGAGTTTTAATCTAAACTCATAAAAATCAAATGTAAATTGGTTCCTTTAACAACAATAATAAAGAAAGTGAAAATACTATTTATTTTTTTGGTTTGTTTTCTTGGATGTATACATTCATGAAATCAGATATTAAACTTACTTAATCGAACAGAAAATTATAGGTAATGGAAATCATACCATATATATATATATATATATATATATATATAACTTCTAAAATAAACAAACAAACGAAATAAAATAACATACTAACCTATTAATGCATCAAATGTCTGTTCAATAGGGGATATTCAACCACCTTATACGAGAAGTAAAACTGCAACGGATCTTATGATTGTTCCAAAACAAATGCGAAACGAATGTGCTGAAAATCGAGTTATGATAACATAACATATAATGGACATAGTCACAGTGATTTTTATGTTTTGCAAGTAACTATGACGAGATAAATCTTCTTGAAAGAACTTGCATGTAAATATTCAAAAGAAATTAGAGATAAATCTCATAATTTAAATTGGATAGATGATCACTGTGTATTGTATCTGAAACATAAAATATGGACAACATATAAAAATTAATCATATCAACTTGCAATAAATCATGACAACTAAAGAAATTACCATCTATTATCAAATTGAAATAAACATAACTTGAATCAAAACATCATACAAAAAACCTAAAGTTGTAACGTGCATTTTGTTCCATTCAAGTCTGTGATAAAACGCCCATACTCTTGCCCCAGGCCGAGATGATCCAATGTTTACAAAATGATATGTTTATATAGGCCTCAGGAAACATGAATGTTTCCTTTTCATAAGATCAAATTGGTTTCAAAAATAAAGGGGGATGCAACAACCCTGATTTCACTAGATATCCAAAAACTAACAACAATCTAATTCTGTTTATTCAAAATACATAATAGATATGACTTGGAAATCTTAAAAGTGCCTCATATCATATTTGAAATCATGGGCTCCTGAATTATCCTGAAAACAAAAGAAAACAGGGAGATCTCAGATATGTTTTCTGTCATCAAATCAAACAATTCAAATTTTCTTAACTGGCTACAGAATCTTGCGATTATGTAGCTAGTTATAATAGCAAATGCAATATCATTTTATTGAATAAATAAAATAGGCTAATCTTAATAATAAAAATAGTTTATTCAATCAAACCAAATAACCTAACTTAAGAATGACAATAATCATGCTATATAAAACAAAATCATACCTCTAATCATAAAATCAAATCGTATCATGAAACTTTGGAGTTAACGATAGTTGTAGTTGCCTCTACGTTTTTAAAAATCACATGACTTGCGGTTTTCAAACGCTTCTCCTTCCCTTGGATGATGGATTCAATCCTATTGTTTTCATTTGTTAACATATCAACCTAGTCTTTTAAAAACTTGACCCGTGACTATAGAAATGTGACATCAGTATAATATCTGTCTATCCATGATAGGGACACATCACATTGTGACTGTAAGGAGTTTGCATTAGAACGAACAACATTACGGGTCAGAGAATCCTCCATACGGATGGTAGATTTATCGCAGATCTAGATACCAGGAAACTCTGGGTTGTCTTTTAGACAAGGAGGAAAATTATCGACAAAGTTATAGGGTTGGTCAGGGTATAGCCTGAATGACATAGGGTCTTCTTCTGCAAGGAATTTGTCAATTTCAGAGTTTGATATTTCGTTAACCTCAATCATGCTGATGGCATCTACACGAGAATATTTCTTATTTCGAAGACTTCGAGAAATTAGTTGACCAACTCTTTTGTTTTTGAAATTGACATCAACATTACCTTTTAACTTCTTTCCTGTAGGTTTCTTCACAGTTTTAATACAATCCTTTGGATGTATAACCGGTTGAATGTCCTGTCGAATGACCTTAGGGTAGCTCGAGGGTTCACTGTTAGGGGAAAAATCACAAGCCTGGGGAGGTGGAAGAGAGGCCATCGGGTTCACAAGGGTTTCCTCAATGACTAGCTTATCTACTTCTCCCAATTCAGGGTTACCAAAACCATTTCACGTAATAAACAAATACCAATAGTCATTTTACAACTCTAACTGATGCATGAGGATGATTTTAATCAAGCCATGATGAAAAAGAATTGAGTCCGACCTTCTACTTCAACGTATCCAAACTCTTCTGGCATTCCTCATTCCATTGAAATTCCACTTCCTTCTTCAACAAATTTTCCAACAGAATTTTGATCTACACATACCCCCTAATGAACTTCTTGTAATGCCTTGTATGACCCAATTTTGTTTGCAACCGTTGCGCTGAAGTAGGTAGTGTAAAATCAACAATTACCATAATCTTTGAGGGATCAACCAACATTCCATGTTTACATACTACATGGCCCAACAAAATACCAAGCATAGCACAAAAAATGCACTTCTTTAAGTTTAAAAATATCTTAAATTGCCTGCATCTGTCTAACATCAAGTACAAAGTTTCAACATGGTATTTCAACAAACTAAATAAATTATTTACATTTTTCTACAACCACTCTAGAGAATACTGATGGTGCGTTCTTAAATCCAAAAGGAATAATTGTGTACTGGTAACATCTCCATTCTGTCGCAAATGTAGTCTTATATCTATCTTTCATCATAATATTAATCTAATGATACCCTAAAAATACATCAGTGAACGTGTAGACCTATTTTCCTCCTACATTCTCCAAGACTTCATATGTAAATGGAGTAGGAAATGGATCGTGTAGACAAGAATCATTCAGTTTCCTCAAATCTACACAAATTTTTATTCCCCCTTTCTTATTATCTTGAACCACCATCAGACTAATTGACTATGAATCTGCGATAGGTTCAACAATTACTTCTTCTAGAATCCTATCTATCTCTTCTTTCACATTTTTCTTATACATCAGGTTCAATTGATATGGTCTCTACTTAACCGGCTTAACAATTGGTTTCAAAGGGATCTTCATCTCTCCTAACTCTCCAACAATCCCTTTCATCTCTGAAAATGTAGCTAGAAACATATCTTGATATTCACACAGTAAATCATCAATATTTTAAATAGTCTCTTCATTCCAATAATATTATATGTTCAAAAACTTGGGCTTATCCTCTGTACCAATATTCACTTTGCACAGTCTCGGTGGTTTTTCATATACAAAAAATTCAAGTTTTGGACCTTCTACTGAGCATTCTCCTTCAGTTTCTAGTATTTGTAAATTTATTGGATCTTCATCCTCTTGGTATTCTCTAGCAACATTATAACATTCCAAAAATTCTCTAACCATTGCCAAAGATCTATGTGCACTACATACAGGTACGAGTTCTATCAAGTCTTCTAATGAAAATATCTTGTCCTTGACAACCTTCAGAGTTGTGTCTACTGAAGGGGCCTCATCTTTAAAATTGAAAGTATTAACCTTGAAGTCATGAGTTAACTCTTCCCAATCTACTGTCTCTCTGCGCACTTCTAGCTCTATGTACCAGTTCTTCGAAATTGTATCAATAGTGTGTATAAACAAGTGTGTCCATTCTTGCTTCGGTATTGATCTCCATGTCGCAATGCACTATGTAACATGCTCGGTAGGACAAATCAGCTTTGTATATTTCCACACACTATATTCATTTCTTACTCCAAATATGACCTGTAATAACCAATGTATTTCTGCCAATTCTCAATTTTGTCATTCTCTGCAACCCACCATCTTGCAGAAGTCGCTTTCATCATGATATCTAAAGCCAACAGTCTTTGCTAGTCTAGTATCTACAATTAAATTTCATTTATAAAAGATTCTATGGTTGTGTGTCCATCATACTTCATGGGATCACATACATTAGTTCCAATCCATTGTAGCAATTGGTTAATGTGAACACATCTTCTTGTTGATACTTCATGTAATCTATGTTGCCAATTGTCCAGTGCTTCTTCGAAATTTTATGTGTAGGAACTAATAATCCACCAATTGAGTACACCATCAACAATAGGGTTCACATAATAATCCATTCGCATAGTCACATTATACAGTTATCAAATTTTTTTCCCTTTGTTGGTTCCATGTATCTTCTTTCCTCTAGGGGATCCAATGGCACAATAACTTTCTAGTCTCCTACTTCAAATACCATTTGTATCTTCTTCAAATCAATCAGGGACTAGTTATCAAAATCCCAATCAAGTCCTAATAATGTTGGATAAGGCTTACTCCCATATACTATCTCAATTACTTCAAAATTAGCTATACTGCGTACTCCATCAATGTTAAGAATCACCCCTAATAGTCTTCCAATCGAGACAATCTTATGATGATTCACCAACCTCAATTGAATAGGTGAACAGATTAACTTAGTTTTTCCCATCGTCTCCTAGGTCTACTTCGGAAGGACATTCACATCAAATCCTAAATCTAAAATGATATTTTCCATGTCATAACCTCTTATCTGTGTATTTAGTCGGAATTCCATATTTGTCATCATCTTGCGATGCACTTGGTTAACCGCTCGTTGTGCAACAACTTCTTCCCTATATTGCACACAACGATCAATCATCCCACACAACATGCTTAACAAAGTTTCATCCTTCATTAAATATAGACAACTCTTTAAGAAAATTTCAAAGTACTTACCTTCTAAACTTTCCTTTTTGTATCCGTGTGGTCGTATACTAGAGGCATGTCATACATAGGCAACCTCTCATACAAAGGTGATGTGGTCTAAGTCAATGTTATTCATTCTACTCTCATCAATTCTTTCCTCTCTTCGTTTTACATGTCCCTCTTCTTGCTAGGGTAACAAGGAAGGATGCTCTGTTGCATTCCTTACCCATTTCTCAGTCCGCTTTCTTTTCTCTATCGCATTAACTCCTATTCTCACTCCACTATGTGTAACTGCTACTACCCTAATTCGTTCGTCGCACTCCTTTACAACTATTATCTACACATTTAAGTTCCTCTTTTCTTTCCACTTTGCGATCAATTGTGGACAATATTCTGTGACATGGTCCAATTGTGTACAGTAAGTGCATTCCATGCAAGGATTCAGATAGTCTCGCACCAAATTCCCAGTATGATTATAGTTATAACATATAATTGGGCCCCTTCCTCTTCCAAATCCTCCTCTTCTGCAACCTATGAATACAACTCTTCCTCCTTGATTGTAACCTCTCGGAGTATTGTAGTATGGTACCCATCCTTATATTCCTTCTTCCCCTTGGACCCTGTATGCATTTGTTGTGTGCTCTCTCATCAAATCAAATGTATGACATTCCTTTTCACCATGTCCGAAAAACTTACAAAAATTACAAAATAGGCTTCTAGAAATGCTCTGGTACTTCTACATCAATGAGAAAGCAGTAGGATGATGACCCATCATTTTACATATCTCACACCATACTCCTAAAGGGTTCAGAGATCCTATAGCCAAATAATGATGAAACGTTGGAAACTCACTCTTATGATGACCTTTTGTCCTTCATGTAACACACCAGAATTCCTCGCGATTTACCTTTCCCTTCGCAAGCTCCTGTAAATGAATATTCAGTGTCACTAACTGTGACTAAAGTTGAGCCATCCTTGTGTCATTCTCTCCTATAGGGGATGCTTCCAATTTCATAGCTATTTCTAGGGCTTCTGACTGCATCGTAATCTTCTACTACATCAAAGGGAATCATATATGTGACAACAATCCTACAATAAACCACTCCCTATGCTTCTCATCTGGGATCTGGAAAGCCAACTAATCCTTTAAGATCTTGAATCTCTGATCAAAATCCCATACCAACTCATTTGAAAATTGATTTATCTATTTCAACTCTATAATACACTACGAATCAGACTTCATCTTCTGGAAATATTTCAACAAATCTTGCCTAATGTCTGCTAAAGTTCTATTTTTTCACACAGGCGTAGTATACCAATACTTCATATACCCTAGTAATGCACATTCTCTGAACATTGTTTCCAACTACATAATCTTTTCATAATCATCCTGGACATTCTTCACTATCCATATCACTTTAGAAACAAACAAATGTTGTTCTGGATCCTCTAAACCTGCTCCATGAAAGACATACATCCTCAAAGTGGGATCTACTCTCGCAATCATGCTCTACGTAGTATTCGTCCCTGGTGACACTATATGATTCTGACTTGGCGTACTACTTCCGCTATTCTAACTACCTTTACTACTATCTTTACTTCCCTTACTAACTACAAGTGACATAATTTCAGATCTTACCTCAGGTCTTGGCGACACATATGAGGTCGTCGGTTTGATGCAGACTTCGGACTAAGTGGGATCTTATTCTACTGGATTGATTTGACAATCCTTTTCCTTTTTCTACTCTTCTATGTGTAGTATTCATTCTATCTCGAGTATTACACCAGTGTCTCTTTCCTCAATCTCACTATACTTCCCTTCTCTCTCAGCCACAATCCTCTTTCTACTATGTCTAAATCTTTTACCACTATGCAATACTCCAATATCTTCGTCCTTTGCACATCTTTCTCTCAGAATCATCATCCCATCTATTCCTCATTCCTTCTTTTCTACATCCCTCTTTTTCATACACTTAGACCATTCCCTAGTCAACCCCTAGTCCCCCTATGTGCACAAAGGTGCCTAACTACTAGGGAAATTAGATTCCATCTTCATAACTCCCTTATCACAAAGCATCATCTTAATCCAAGTAGGTAATGATTTCAAATATCTTCCATGTGAACCCTTAAAGAATTCTCTTTTAGCAATGCTATATGACTGGGTACAATCAACAAAAACCTCAGTAATATAACCCCCTACTATACTATCCATCTAGAAATCAAATGCACGTGATATGTTGTTGCTTATGGTATTCACTTGCTGAATCAACTCAGGGGTCCACCTCCTTGGAACCACAGTGCAACAATTTCCATTCTTTTATGCTAACCTCTATACCCACTCAGAAAAAACATTCAGGAAATCAACAAAGAAAATATTATGTAAATATGTGAATACATACCTCTACAACCATTGTTTTGAACTGATCCGCGGGTTCTTATTATGAATTATGAAAAACTCATTCTCTCTTTCCTTTAGCCATTGTTTGATCTCTTCCTTAGTCGGTCTCCACATTCCCCTCAGCTGTAGATCCTAGTTCCGACAATGGAACCATTTGTTGGCATGCAGTGGGAAAACTTGGGGTTCAAAATTAATTCACCAAAAAAATCCTAAAGATGTCGGCCCTTTCGACATCACCCATAAGAAGGTGGAGTCTCAACCGAGGTATCTATCAAGACTACATGAACCAAGTTTCCACATTCGTGAAGGGATGTGAGGCATTCATTGTTACCGGTCTACTTAACATTTGTTCATTATATCATATAACATATGTGCATAACCATCATATATCATATCCATACTAACCATCCATTCATTATGTGGGCAACATAATCAAAGCAATAAACAAACACATCACAACATACACAAAAACACCATATTTAACATGGTTCACCCCAAACTGGGCTACGTCCACAACAAAATGATTCTTATATTATTATTCAACATCATTCCTTCCAAAAGGTGTGCACTACGCTTATACATGATAATCCAATTCTACCCAATATTCCCTTACCATTCGTGCATATACTGCACAGTTAGCTCAAAAATCACTCATTCATACCATACTCTCCAAAAAACTATTTTTTAACCAAAATCCATACATATTTATGCATTTACATTAGGGATTAGCCCATTACAAAATGGACCTAAATGTATAACTACTTCTAACTAACTTCCTCCTTTCGTGCATGCTACTCCTGAAAATACGCTAACTATCTTCCTTTCCTCCATGTGAACTGCTCCTTAGCTGACTTGTCGCATGGATTTCTCCTGTGGGATTCCCAAAACTAGTCCCAAAATGTCCTGCTCCAAAAACCACCTACCTCTATGACTTTTTCATTAGGCCATTGTGACCATTGTTTATCTTGATCTTTATCTTTAGATTGAATAAAATGCTCATATGGAATCACCACATGTTGTAACTTTTCTTGTGGAATATATTCTTGATGTTAATTATCATGAGCCCTTCAAAATTGGATCCTGATTGTAAGCATGTTAATGCTCAAAGGAAATCCAATACTTGTTGCCCTTGAATCCTTCTAAACAGGAAATATATATGCACTTGATTGATTTGTTGTCAATCTTCTCCCTTTTCACATTAGGAACATGTATTTATGCTTCAGACTCAAAAACCCTAAGATATGTGACATATGTATTCTTTCCACTCCAAGCCTCCTTTGATGTATTCTCAACCAAAATTGAACTTGGTGATCTATTATTCAAATAATTGGTTATAAAAATTGTTGTGGCCCAAAATTTTTTGATTGACCAAACATCTATGCTTATGCTTCTCCCTTGCTCCATCAAGCTATGATTCCACCTCTCAATAACACCATTTTATCAAGGTTGGATGGATTAGTATTTCTCCTTACAATTTCTAGGGGTTAATAATATGTGCCTTGAACTCCTTGGAAAAATACTCACCACCATTGCCACCCCTCAAAGCCTTTACTTTCTTCCCCACTTTGGCTTTCAACCAAGCCAATAAAGATGTTAAAATTTTCAAGAGTGTCACTTTTATTCTTTATGAAGTAAACATGTGACTTCCTTGAGAAGTTATTAATGAAAGTGATAAAGTAATGAGCTCCCCTAATGGAAATGACACCCATAGGCCCACAAATATTTCAATTCACCAACACAAACAACTCCTCAACTTTGTAGTCTCTTAAGGAATATTGAACCCTATTTAGTTCTATGAGCACACCAGTCTCACAAAACTCAAAAGGGTCATTTATACCTTTAATTTTGTTGACAATATTCTTGGTGCAAAACTCTCGTAGGTTATTTCACCGATATGCCCCATAAAGTGATGCCACATCATGTTTGATGCATTTTATGATCCTACCAATTTGATATTCTTTGTTAATGTTGCATTGTCACTTCCCATGACTTGATGCTCCTAGCAATTTGCATGGGGTGTTCACTAAGTGAACCTATGACATAGCACCTTCATTCGTGTGATATTAAAGAATACCCCTAATTTCACTAGATATTGATAAATACCTCCAAAATCCTTTCATTGAACCCCCCTCCCATTGCATCTTTCTAATAAAAGAAATCCCTATTTTTACTAGAAAACCCTTTTTATTCCCCCTAATACCTATAATCCCCTTGATA
>ML790507.1:213113-225170 GCA_009831015.1 Picea engelmannii
CCCCGAAATACCTACAATGTATTGATTTTTTTTTTTCACAATTTAAACACCCCCTTTATGAATGAATGTGATAAGCTATTGGTCAACAAGGTGAAACCCCCATGGTGATCTGATCAGGGATAATTTTAAGAATGGAAATATATCTCAAAATATAGAAACCTCGACGAATCTTACTAGTCCTTAATATGCAAACTATAAAATGTGTGGTGATATTTTTGTAAAAATATTCAAATTTATAAAGATTTTATATGGTTTCTTTAAAATTTGGGCTATTTTTAAGGTAAAATAATTTTATTCTATAGAATTTAGGTGAATTATTTTTAGAAAAAATGGAAATTGACAAATCTTCTTTTGGGAAAAAGCACGGAAAATTAGCCCACGGGTGAAATGTAACCCCTAGAATTTTCCCTGGATTTGATCTTCTTTGTTAATGCTCCATTGTTACTTCCTATGAATTGATTATTCATATCCTGTTCCAAGCCACATTCCTTTGGCTAAAACAATAATGCTTCAAAACAATCTTCAACCTATTTTGTGAAGATTGTATCAATACTTGCATCATGCATTCGATCGACAGAGAGCAAGTTGTGTGCCAACCATGGTGCATGCCACACATTAGGTATCTGCTCTACCATTCCATTTTTAAACTTTATCTTTACATTACCACATCCAATAATTTCATAATTGAAATTCTATTGAAGAAAGCTCCAACCTCCATGAAATTCTTCATAATCCACAAACTACTTCTTATGATGAGTCATATGGAAGGAAGCTCATGAACCAACCAATGGCTCCTACTCATGGATGTCGATTGATGATCTTGTAGACAAGAGATACAAATTTCTCTTACATCTAGAATTCCTAACGACATAATTAACCATGTTTTATTCTTTTTTCTTTAATGGTGCAACTTTGAATTTTCTCTTTTGTCCTTTTTTATGACACCTACCATGGACCAAATCTTATCTCTTATGATCTTGACTAGTATATCTTCCTCTAAATCTAGATCTCCTTCCACTCCTTAGATTAACCCCTGGTCACTAAAGCTTTGCAATCAAGGTTCATTTAAGTAGTTCTCTTCATCTCTTCGTATAGCTTCCCTTCGCTCATAAAAAGAATCACCATAGGACTATTCTCTTCATGATTTCATATCAAACGAACTAAAGTGTAGGTCACATGTGGATTTTACTTTGTTTTTAACTCAAACCTTTGTTGCCGAGACTTGCAAGGCACAATTGGAAGCATTTTTTTTGTTTCTACTATCATGGGAAATGAGTAGTACTTTATTGGTGATATGCAAAGTTTCATAATTCCTCTCACAAAAGTGGAATGCTACTTCTCTTTAGACGTGCTAAAGTTTCATAACGATACGCATGGTATAATTTGTTTTTCTTATCTGCCAACAATAATGGCATGGCCTCCTCATTTGTTCCATCATGTCTTTATGATTGCTATTTATTCTATCTTACTATTTAAGTGCTTTATAACTTGATGTCTTCTTAGCTTCTACCACTATGTCTTTTGATGGTCCTTGTCAAACGTTATAAGACAATGAAAAGATTATTGTGAGGAGGTTGATAAAAAATTTAAATACCCTTTCTTTTAATTATTGCATCAAAATAAGTAGGTACATTTTACAATTTTATTTTTATTAAAGAAATTGTAACATTTATTTCATTTATTCTAAAGTATGTTAATTGGATATACTATTTTTTTATAAATTTTTATATACGTAAAAATAACATTATAGTAATGAAATCACATCATGTATTGATATAAGAAAAATTTAAAGCAATTTTTGTTAGAAAATATCTATCAAAGATTTTTCTATATATAAACACATCAACATAGATCTATTTTAAGTATCAAAAGATTTACATCTCATTTTTTTTATTTTTTATTTTATCGAGATCTTAATACATTTGAAGTTAAAATGCATTTGTGTTGGTTATACTCTTATTGTATTGAGAGAAGCGAGATGCATTTTAGGGCACAATATTAAAGAGATTGTAGCATTCATCTCATGTAACGGTTTGTCCTGTTTGTTTTTCCCAACATAGGTTGACAAAATATAATATTTTACTGGAACTGAGATGCATTTTACAACCCAATATTAAAGAGATTGTAACATTCCTCCCTTCTAACCATTTGTCCCATTTATTTTTCCCAACATAAATTCACTGAATGTAATATTTTATACATGCACAGAGAGATCAAATCTTATTAACCATTGGATGAAGAGGAATCTAAAGAAATTTTTGCTAAAAGGAATATTTCAAGAATTTCTCTCTCTAAGCATATTAGCATAAACCCATCTTAATTTAGGATATTTTAAGTATCGAGAAATTTGTATCTCATTTTTTTTTATTATTCTTGGTACTTAATAAATCTAAAGTTAAGATGGATCTAAACGACTAATAGATCAAATGAAAAACACATAAAATTCAAAAAGGTTGAACATTTTTGTAAGAGTAATCTATATCCTAAGAATGACTTCATGGCATTCTTATACTTCAGGTTAAGGTTAGTGTTTTTATTAAATTCAAGTAACAATGGTACATCCAAGATGTAGAATGAATATGGTATAAAAAATGTCAAAATATGAAAATGATATTTATTTTGGAAAAAAATATAGATACTTATGGATATTGAAAAAAATGTTTAGATTTCTTACTAAAATAGCTTCGATAATAAATCAAGGTGTTTAGCATTTACAAACAAAGGACATTTCAATGTTATAGATTAGTTATAGCTTTGAAATGTGGTATTTTATCCAAAACATTTAAAGAATTTATTTATGTTATAAAACATTTCAGATGTGGTGTGACCATCTAAAACATTTTAAATGTTTTTTGATATCCATATTTGATGTCTTTTCTTAACAACTTCTAACAAATTTAATGGATTGATCACTCCTAAAATACAAACTTCTAACAAATTCAATGGATTGATCTCTCCTAAAATAAAAATCATTTAGGTGTTTCAGGGTAGCTAGGTTTAGGAGTTTGGATTTCTTGTTCAAAATTTTTAGGATTTTAGTTTTTTTTAACATTATGGGCCTTTAGATATAATGTTGTCGTCTAAACATTGAAATTACTATTAAGAATTATAAAAAAACTAGGTTTTTCTAGATTCAATGTTATTCAAATTTGATTACTAAAATACTTACATCCCACATTCCTCATGTTGGCATTTTTTTTTTTAAGAAAACACCAACACGATAACCACAATACTTAGCTTACCTATATTTAAGATCTCTATTAAAAATCTTCCAACAAATTGAAGGGTTTGATCACTAAAGAAATTGAATAGTGGTGATTTAGACACAATTGGTCATGGATATGATAAGTATGGAGGTGTTTATGAATATATAAAAACTCCATGGTTTTTAGGGATTGGGAAATATATGTAAATTTATTATGTATTTGGGACTATGAACGTATTTGGAACTATGAACGGTAAAAAAATTGTCTAAAATAACTATTCAAATTAAGTTGAATTTAATTTAAAATTGATTTATTTTTTAATTGTTTAATATTTTGAATAAAATTTCTGTGGTGTTAATTAGGGATTTTTTTTTTTTGGAAAAGTAGTTTTCTTGCTATTCAATTGAATCAAAGGAAACTTTCCAATACATATAGTGAAACAAGGCTCGAAGTCATTACAACAATAATACTCAATATGAGCTTAACATGTCATTTATGGGAATTGAACCTGGGTGGGGAGGATAACAATCATTCCTCACAACCATCCAAGCTATACCCCAATGACCAATTCGAGACTTTATTGTCACGTTACTTTCATAAAAAAATATAAGTAGAATGTTATATCCATTTTCTAAATTAATTTGACATCACACAATCAAATATCACATCACAAATTGTGATGAGAATTAAAGGTCAAAATAACGTCAGTGGCAATGTTGGTTTTAGAAATGGTTGTATATCAATTTTATTGTCAATTGGAATCATAAAGTATGGATAAATTGAATTCTTAAACCATCTTTTTTCATGTACAATTAATAGATCACATGTAATTTACTAATGTCTTGGTGGACATTCAATGTTAGTTATTAAGATAGTTTCAATTTAATGATATTAAAGTTAAATAATTTTTGAGTTATTTATTATATATTGTTGATACTTTTTTTGTTAGCATTCTATTATCTGCGAGATTAGCATGTAGTCTAAGAAACTATGACCCACAGAAATTTAAGTCGTCAAAATCACCCAAGGATTGCACCTCACCTAGGCCACACTAACCCTTAACATGGCTAGATTTTGTTTTGGATAGAGTTTCAAACCTTGACCGCCTTAGAAAACTAAACCATCAAAATCCAATCACACTAGCGAAATTTGACTTAATAACAACTATATTTTTTTTGTTTGTTAATTTGTGCAGGACCTGCGATTAACCTGTGGCTTGAGAAACCGCGACTCAGGGGCATCTAAGCCGTCAAAATCACCCGGGGATCGCACCCGGCCTGAGCCACACCAACCCTTAACATGGTTGGATTTTTTTGTCCCCGCAGGTTTCGAACCGGTGACTTTAACATCACGGAGTGGCTTAACAACACACTCCGTCACCGACTGTCCTACACCTCGGGGACTTAATAACAACTATATTAAATTCCAATTAATTCTAATTATTTTCCATTACCATAATATCAATTAACGTGACAAAAATACCTTAAAAAGAAAATTAAACCAAAACTGTAAATAAAATATGAACAACTATCACCATCTATACATTTTCATTTAGTTTTAAATCATTTGAATTTTCTAATATACCCAAAATCAATTTCAATTATTTAAATTTATCAAAATTTAAATTTATTATTATAAATTAAATTATAATTAAAAATTATGAAAAAATTAAATAAATTTCAAATATATAAATCTCATTAAATTAAAAATAATAAAAGTAAAATATATCATAATTAACTCTCTAATATTTGTTTATTATGTTTATCAAGCTGTACACTATTTTCTATCACATTATTGTATGAAACAAAATCACATAATTTCAATGTAAATATCTATAAATGACCAAACTTATCGTCATTATAAGTTTCCTAATATTTTTTTATCATAATTATCTTTTCTTTTTATAACCATAAACATATTCTAAGTGCTAGCCTCTCTATATCGAGTCTTACCTAGAATATTATAAAGAACAATTTCAAGATGTTAATTCTCATGCCATGAAATCCAAAAGTTTACATATTTTAAAAAGTTAATTGCCATGCCATGAAATTGCAATTACTTTTAGAGGAATAACGAGACTTACACTAGTCCTCGTTATGGAAAATAAGGCATGGAAATAATGGAAAATAAAGGTAAAAACGATTGAGCAAAGGCAAAAACTATTGAATTGAGAATATCCTTAACTATCCCAGTAAGTATATGACTAGCAAGAAATAGATTGATTGGAAATTTGTAATTCCTCGCTACCATGAGTGGTGTGTCTAACTACCAATATATAATATATAAGGAACCAGAGCTTGGCTTCTTATCATATCTTTGGTTGGCATAGATTCATTTACATTCAAGGAGAATTGACCACCATATTGCTCTTCCTGAATTTCTCTGCCTGAAAGGATCAATTTGTTAGTGAAATCTTCCTACTAGGGTTGGAAAGGGTCAATAAGGCCAAGGGATATGTTCTTTTTCTCAATCACTTCATCATTATGTCAAATTCTAGTTTCTTGTCCCAGTAGCAGATCCATTATTCATTGGAGACACCCAGTCCGTTGATTGAGTAGAAGAAGAACCAGTCTCACCAACAATAGTGCTTGTTGCAGAGGCAGGTGTTTGCGAATAATATATATATATATATATATATATATATATATATATATATATATATTAGAGAATTATCATAAAAAATCAATATGCGGTGGCATGAGCGAGTGCGGTGCTCTTTGTCCCTATAGGAATTGAAGAGTCATCCTTCTCTTGGAATGTAGGCCAAGTCATCAATAATCAAGATGAGGCCTATGCCCTCCTTCAAGGGCTGTCTGTAGCCAAAAACTCATAACATTCGAAGGATTTTTATACTGACTGACTCCAAAATGGTGTTTTTTGTCCCTAGAGGAATTGTAGAGTTATCATTCTCTTGTAATGTAGGCCAAGTCATCAACAATCAAGATCAGGCATACACCCTTTTTGAAGGGATATCTATAGACAAAACTCATAACATTCAAAGGATTGGTATACTGAGTGACTCCAAAATGATGCTCTTTGTCCCTAGACCAAGTGTAGAGTCATCCTTCTCTTGGAATGTAGGCCAAGTCATCAACAATCAAGATGAGACCTGTGCCCTCTTTCAATGGCTCTCTATAGCCAAAAATCATAACATTCAAAGGATTTTTATACGGAGTGACTCAAAAAACACCCAGGCACCCTTCCATGTACGCTTGTTTGAATTCCATCTTTCAACGAATCCACCTTCTCCTCTAATACTTTGAGAAGGCTGACTTCATACACATATTTTGTTAGAATAATACCCTAGTGGATAGGCAAGCAAACTTACGAAAACAAATTCCCTAGTGGATAGGCAAGCAAACTTAGGAACAAATGGAAAAATAGGGTGAATTTAGGATTAATGGGGTTCCTTCCTTTTTCCCCATTCCCTAATGTTCTCCAAAAATTTATTCATCATCACCTAGTTCCCCATGGCTGCCATCTGTCACACTCATCTCATGCATTTGCTTAGCTCTTTGTCACACTGCTTTATAATCCTCTGTCTATCCCTTCACTATATTCACCTCCCAATTTTTGCTGCTATTAGATGTGGGATTTCCTTCATGGCCATGCATGGGTTAGTCCATATCATTAATCATTGTCATAAATGGTCGTTAGGTTTTACATGACCGACCGTTATGGCTCCTCAATATCGTGTGCAATTTGGAATTTATATTGGACATACTATTGTTTTGGTGGTTCCCTATATGGTGTTTGAAATTTCATGCAACATTCTTGTTGATTTCAATCTTAGATCTCTAATGACGTGTTGTCTCTCTATCGCTCATCCTAAGGACATCGAATACCTTAGGATGTTGACCCAAGGCTTGCAAGTTAGAATGGGTGGTCTCTCATCTTAGGAAGTCTCTATTCTAGAATTATTCATTCAACACTAACAATCTATGCAACAACTACATGGAGAATGTGGAGCATTGGCACTCAATTGGAAGATCTTCTAGCCAGCTCTCATCGAGCACAGATTGCTTCGTCAACCTCCTCTAGTTCGGACGTCGCCTCCTCTCTAGAGACAATTTTCAAAATTCCCAACCTGAACTCTCCAGTTTCAGTTCCAACTGTGGATGATGATGGTATGAAGATTTATTCCCCGTAGTGGAAAAGTGAATGCAATGCTTTTTTTGGTTTTGTTTAGGAGTTTTTTTGAAGGTTTATACTGTAAAACTTTTTGAAGGGGGTTCTTTCTCTTAACATATGTATTTTCTAGTCATAATTGGGCACAACACTCTAGCAGAGGCCTATGTGAACCTGATTCACTATCTGCAATTTTTCCATAGCCTTTACTACGACACACCCCTCACACACATGGAAAGAATATAACACATACCCAAGATACGTGTGTTTAGACATGGTCAAGGAACACGGTGGTTAGGTGTCTGTATATTTGAAATACATGGAGGAGGAGATGCTTGACTACTTTAAGGACTTGCTATAAGAAAATGATATTTTGACAAGGAGTTATGTTTTTCCACATGGAAGCATAGAGGGTGAGGGTCATGAGGAATGTTTTTATTGAATAAAGACTTAGGGTCAAACATTCCCAAAACTCAAAGGAGTAGATGAAGTGTAATGTCACTTTCCAGAGGAGTTTTTGATAGGATTGTCAACCATTAATATGGACTTCTTAATTTTGAGGTACTTTTGCAGGGTGATAGTGTTGGTGGATTTTTGTCACAAGTGTGGACAAAACCCCCTTAAGATCAACAAATTGTAAGTTGATCCCTAGACAAAAATGGTGATGATATTAAACTAAAACCTATATCTAGATCTATTTACATGCTTCAAACCCTAATTCATTTAAGAGACAATAAAGTAAAAACCATTTTCTCACAACGAACAAAGGATATCAAAAAAATGTAAACAACTCCATTACCAGAATGAGAATGCCAAAATATATCACCTAGTGGATGATCTTGTTGAAGCTGAATGGGCTCCAAATCCCCTTCTTGGGATGAGTCCTTGGCTACCTTGATTGGTTTGTGACTTCATCCTTGGTTGGTGAGAAAGGCACATGAATTTTACACCTCTAGTTTGCACCATAGGCCAAGACAAATGTAAAGGACCAAGATACACTATTATATCAAGAAGAATTTTCTCACAAAAGTATTGATTATCAAAAGGATATCAAGGCCACACTTATCCCCCAAAAAAGATAAAATATTCATGTTGAGCACGCACTTATACTGAGAGGAGGGGAGTGAATTAGTATAAGTCTATATTTTATTTTTAACACTCATAAACCATAATGAATCAATCACATAAGTTTAGCAACTAGAAGACACAATATTTTACATGGAAACCCTTACAGAAGAAAACCACAAAAAAAATATTTTTATAAATTTGTAGGCACCAACCTACTAGAGACACGAATCCCCATTACTATTTGTAGGCACTGACCTACTGGAGACACCAATCCCCACTGTTGTTTGTAGGAACCAACCTACTAGAGACACCAATCCCCACAACTATTTTTTTTTTAGGCACAAACCTAGTAACAATTTTACAAGTTCTTCATATGAATTTCCTTCACTAGTTTCCTTGCTACTTCTGTCATCACCAAATATTCTTTGCGCTTGTTACATATGCTTTCACCATATCTGATTTGTGCTTTCTAATTCTTCTTTCACCAAATATGCTTTGTGCTCACTCCTTCGTCTTTCTCTATATTTGCTTGACACTCACTTCGTTTAATTTTGCCATATCTTCTTGATGCTCACTCCTACTTTTTCAAGATCTATTGGCTATATTGTAACATACTTCGTCACTCTCTCCTTTTTAAATAATATTCAATATTTTTCATATTATATTCTCATATCCAAATATTACATTTCCTTTCTTCACCCCCACACTCTTCACTCACAATCATCTCCTCCTTTTATACTATACCATTAATTCTACATGAAAAGTCACGTACATTTGAAAAGACATGACTTTCATTAAACAAACAATTAATTTTCCTTTTTTTTTAAACTTAATTTTAAACATACCATGGGAAAAATACCATCATGGATTTTAAAACCATGGGAAAATACCATGTGCACTTTTACTTTACTTTCACTTTTAATTTTTAATCTACTTTCACATAACTTCATGTTTAATCCACTTTCACTTTTTAGTCTACTTTTACATAACTTCATGTTTAATCCACTTTCACATAATTTCATATTTAATCCACTTTCATGCAACTTTATTTCTAATCCATTTCCACTTTGTGTTTCGTAAAGTCACTTTTCCTTTGAATATTTTTATTTGAATACTTACATTTGACATCATTGACAATAATTTATTTAAAAATCTCGCCCTTTGTCATTGATGGTAACCCTGTACTCAAAAACACATAATCCTTCATAAATAGAAATAATTCTCCCTTGTTTTCAACTCTCCCTATCTATAATTCTCCTCCCATTGTATGCAACTCTCCCCTTGTATGTAATTCCCCCCCTTTGACATCAATGGAAAATGAATGATCCCTATGAGCTATGCTTCTTTATTGATGAGATGAGAGGGATATCACTCCCAACATCTGTTTGAGATATAAAAAAATTTCTCTGGAAAGGGGTTTGGTAAAATTGTTTGCAATTTGTTCCTTGGTGGCAATGGATTCCAGCTTGACTCTTTGTTCAACTACATGTTCTCTTAATAAGTGGTACTTGATTGAAATATGCTTCATCTTTGAGTGCATAACAATATTATTTGAAATGTTTATTGCACTTGTGTTTTCATAGATGATTGAGATTGGATGATCATATTCTACCTTGATATCCTACAATGTTTTCTTCATCCAGAGAACTTGTGTGAAACATGTTGTTGTTTCAATATATCGGCTTTTGTTGTGGATAGAGAGGCTGAAGGCTATTTCTTGCTCAACCAAGACACTAGATTGTTACATAGAAATAATTCTCCTCCAATTGTAATTTTTCTTTCATCAACATTGCCTTCCCAATCTGCATTTGCATATGTTGTTAGAGTAAAATATTCACCTCTTGAGTACCATAATCTGAAGTCCAAGGTGCCTTTTAGAAATTTGAATATCATTTTTATTGCTTGCACATGAGTTTCTTTTTGTGTAGCTTGAAATCATGCAACCAATCCTACTGGTTGCATAATGTCTGGCCTTGATGTCATCTCATATAGTAGGCTTCCAACCATTAACCTATACAATGTTTGATTTTCTTCTGGAGATTCATCATTTTTTCTCAATTTACAACCTGTGACCATAGGTGTCCCAACTAGTGTACAATATTCCATTATGAATTTCTTCAACATTTCCTTGATGTAATTTGTTTGTGAAATGAATATGCCTTTTTCAAATTGAAAAAATTGTAATCCAAGAAAGAATGACAATTAACCAAGCATAGACATCTCAAATTCATTTTGCATTTCTATTGCAAACTCTTGATACATTTCATTCATACTTCCTCCAAAAATAATTTCATCTACATAAACCACAATAATCAACTGATTTTTTTCTACTATATTGATGTAGAGATCATTGTCATCAATTCCTCTTTTGAAGTCTTGTTGTTGTAGATATTTATCAAGTCTTGAATACCAGGCTTTGGAAACTTGTTTTATCCCATAAAGTGATTTCTTCAATTTGCACACATGATCCTTATTTTATGATAATAAGAATCCTTTTGTATTTTCAATGTATAATTATTCCTCTAAATCTCCATTAAGAAAGATAAACTTGACATCCATTTGATAGATTTTGAAGTTCTTGAAACACGCAAATGCCAAAACAATTTGATAGCTTCTAGTCTAGCAACCGGTGAAAAGGTTTATTCAAGATAAATATCTTCAACTTGAGCATAGACTTTACAAACCAATCTTTCATTATTTCTTATTACTTTCCCATCTTCATTCAACTTGTTCCTAAACACCCACTTGGTGACAATTACATTTTTATTTTTCAGTCTTGGAACAAGTTCCCATGTTTCATTCTTCTCAATTTGATTAAGCTCTTCTTCCATAGCATCGATCCAATTCTTTTCTTTGTTGGCTTCTGTAAAATTCTTAGGATCTGTTTTATATAGAAAGGAGAAGTTTGGAAATTTTTGTGCACTAGCTAGTCTTCTTCTAGTTTGAACGCTCGTATCTTTATCACCAAGAATTATATTTTCTAAATTATTGTTTCAGAGAAATATAGATGATGTCTTTGTATTTTGGCATCATGTTTCTTATTCTTCATTTTCTTCTCCTTCTTCTTATTTTTCTTCTTTGTAGCATGGCTCATCTGCTTGAAAATTTACTTGTGTTTTCACTTTTTGGTTCCCTAATTCATCAACTTTTACATTTTCACTCTCTACGATTTTCTGTAATGTTGTATTGTAACATTTATAATCTTTTCTTCTTGATGAATAACCAATAAATATACCTTCATCATATTTGGATTCAAATTTTCCCAAATCCTCATATTCTCTGTTTGAAGTATTTAAATTTTGTTTGTCTACCTTTCCATAATTCATAAGGTGTTTTGTTGTTGTTGAATCTGATTTTCTCTTTATTCAGAATGTAACCTACAATGTTGACTACTTCTCTCCAAAACCTGTATGATAGCTTGAATTCATTCAAACTTGTTTTTTCCATCTCTTGTACAGTTCAATTTTTTATTTCTACCACTCCATTATATTGTGGAGTTCTTGTAGCTAAGAAGTGTATGGTTATCCCATGAATCTCACAAAATTATTCAAATTAATTTGAGATAAACTCACCTACTTTGTCTAATATCAAACAATTGATTTTGAAATCAATTTTGTTTTCAACCAAGTCTTTGAATTCTTTGTTGGAATATTCA
>ML790508.1:0-73469 GCA_009831015.1 Picea engelmannii
GCTTTTGCATAAAAGTAAATATCACTTGCAAGAAAGTAAATATCACACTTGAGAAAAAGGTGACTTATCCAAACATTAAGGTGATCTTGATTATTGTGATAGCTATGTTATGGATCATGTACCTTAAGATATAAAAATCAAACCACACTGTTCTTGTAAAGAAAGAAAATAAGCTATCTCAATTGGAAAACCACACAATTGTTAATTAGAAAGCTAGATGTTGAGTTGTAGAAGTCAGAGTTGCAACAACAATAGTTGCAACAACAAGAGTTGCAACAACTAGAGTTGCAACAACGAGATTCACAAAAACAAGAGTTATAGTAGCACAAACCACAATAAGAAAAATTGCAACAAGGCAATATTAATGCTACAACAAAGTTAAATAGAGGAATTGCTGGAAATACATGGAAATGAATGAAAGATGTTACAAGTTCACTTTAACCAATCAAAAGACAAAGTTTTGAAATGTCATCATAAATTGGTGGTGATAGAGTTACAAAAATGAGAAAACACCAAAGTTGCAGCGTGATGTTTTATAGGGGAATTGCCAGAACTAAATAAGGAAGAGAAATTAAAACTACTCACTCATCAATCAAATATCACTACCCTGTGATGTTAGTGTTTAGCAATCAAAAGTTATAATAATGGAGAACAACAAGATTTTAATGAAGGAATTGTTGGAAATAAATAGGAAGACATAATTTAAACTATGACTAATTCTACAAGCTATATAATATACAAACAATACCAAGCTAAGGAGTGATCCAAGAGGATCTAGGAATGCTCATAGAGGTCCAGGAGGATCCAAAAATGCTCATAGAGGTCCAGAAGGATCCAAGAATGCTCACTGAGGTACAGGAGGATCTAGAACGTCCATAGAGGTCCAAAAGGGTTCATAAATGCTCAACAATTGTCCCAAATTCTCTCTAAAACACCATCAATGCATAGAGATCGATAATAGCTTTCCAACGATGCAAAACTAGCCTCAAATGGAGTTCATATGCAAAATATATGACCGATCAAATTTCAAGTCAACCATGTCAAAGGTCAAAGTCAAAGGGGTCAAGGTGACATGTGTCACCAGTGCAAGGGTGACGCGTGGCATGACCCTACAATTGTATGATGATGATGTGGCCACACCCCCAATGTGCCACGTGGCATGATTGTATGCTGACTATGTAGGTGATAAGGCATGTCGTATAGTGACATGGCCATATAGGTGGACCAATGGTGTGATGACACATGGAAGAGATAAGCCAATGAGAGGTTTCCACGTGGAATCCTCCCATTGGCCAATTATGGATAGTATTTATCAAAATTATGGGAGTTGAACCCATGACCTCCCATAACCAAGGATGATTTTAGGGGATAAATTTCGCTCATGGGCTAATTTTCCATGGTTTTTCCCAAAAAAAGATTTGCTATTCTAAAAATGATTCACCCAAATTTTATAGGATAAAATTATTTTACCTTAAAAATCACAAAAATTTTATACAAAATATACAAAATCCTTAGAAATTTGAATACTTTTAAAAAAATATCGCCAAACATTTTATAGTTGGCATATGAAGGATTGGTAAGATTCGCCAAGGTTTCTACATTTTAAAATAATTTTTCATCTTTAAAATCATCCCTACCCATAACCTCACTGATGCAGGAGCATCACCATCAACATTTAAAGGAATCCAAGCTAGAGGACAATGCATCATCTAGTGCGTAAATCAGAGCTGATTTGAATTCTCCAAGGAGGAATCGCCTTTTTGAATTTTTAATTTATGAAAGGGATGAAATTAATGACCACTAAATGTTTGGAGGATGAAGCCATTCCCAAAGATCCTAGTGGATTGTAATTTCTTTAATGTATGGAAGGATTCTACAGATGTTGAGCATCAATCCTTATCTACTTTGTAAATGCTCATAACTTCATAGGTAGATTAGAAGTAGGATGCTTAATTCCGATGTGATAGAAGTAGGTAGTCAGGAGGGAAGGCTCGAGAAGCCCCTTCATGCATATAAATTTTATTTTATGCCCATTTGTTGTTGTTGCTGGGCTGTTGCAAGGAGAAGAGGAGAAGATTGTAAGAACTCTGTGTATATACTTTTTATTTGAATATAAGAGAGGAGGATTGCTTCAAATGATTGGTTTTTTATCTATCTCTGAGTTAATTGATTGAATGAGGTTATGTTTACTGTGATTTACATGCCTATGTATGTGTTTCATGTTTATGTGAATGAATCTTTAAGATTTGCATAAGTTTTCAGTTGTTTCTCTTCTGAAACGTTCAATCAAGGAACATACAATGCCCATGCAAGGAGTGCACAGGATGAGAGTTGTTGATAGGACTCTGAAGCTCAGGAGGGATAGAGGTAAAGTTCACAGAGAGAGTTCAAGGCATGCACATATACTCTTCCAAGTATAAGATCTATGTGAAAGAACTGTGCAAGGAGTGCATAGGGCCGACACTGATAAAAATTGTTGAAATTTCTAAGGAAGATGAGTGCAAGGAACACACCCATAAAGTCCTTCGAGACTTCAAGTATGATAAATAGCGCAAGCCATGTGCCATAGTTTGAAACCCTTCAAATCTCAAAGATCAAAAGAAATAACGTTTAAAAATATCAAAGGGAGGAAGAATTATCAAAGATTGGAAGTCAACGAACGAGATCCATTCAAAAGATCGTAGGAGAGCTGATAGCCATCAGATCTGGTGAAGTTGCACCAGGTTTAAACTCTGAAGCTCTTCAGACTTCATACGTTTGAGAGGTTTGGAGTGTGGAGGCATCGGGACTCCTGAAGTCCATAAGGCTGAAGCAAATCGTGGTCATCCAAATCCCATGGATACCTGTCAGCAGATCGCATACTCCGGTGGAAGAGTGCTCCGAAGGATTCCATGATTAGAGTGTGAAGGAGGTGAAAGTCCCGAAGTTTCAAGTTGATCCAGACTGTAAATTGGGGTGGATACGTGTCAACACCTAATCAAATCTGGAAGGCAAGCTATCTGGGAGGAAGAAGGTCTGGAGCGAAATTTCACGAGGCCCCGAAGCTCCGAAGAGTGGAGTAAATCAGAGCTGTTGATTCCTAGTGGACACGTGGCAGGAGATTATGAAATTTAGTGAGTTTTTACTCCAGGGGAAATTCGTATAGGGATTGCGATGGTCGAAAAATTCCGGAGGCCCAAAGGCCAGAGCCCATTGCGGTCGTTCACTTTTAAGGATATGCGTCACCAGATCCTGAACTCTGGAGGTCTAGCACTTTGAGAGAAATCGAGAGTGGAACCGTTTGAGAAAAGGTTTTCGAAGTCCCATAGAGAGGGATTCATCCCAGCCGTCAGTTGAAGGAGGACATATGGCGCTATATCGTGAGGTCCAACAACTGAGCATTCCAAAGGGTTATGAATATTTGCAATGGGGAAGACACCTGGACCCCCGAAGCCAGAAAAAAATACAGGTCATCCATCTGCTGATGCCTGAGAACCATTGATTTGCCGCTAACATTGTTCTTCGGTCCACTACTCCGAGGGATTTGGAGGGAGGTGCTTTGAAATATATTGAATCTCAGATAACCAAAGGATTTTGTGGTCGTAGATCTCGGTTGAGATCTAGAACCGTCGATCCAATAGGGAGTTCGACGCTCCATTAATTCGTCGTTTGGGAGGACTGCGTTTGTTTGTCTGCTGAGAATCCTGAAGCCCAGAGACTCCGAAGTCATGAATTCTGTGAATTTTGAAGAACAAGTCCATGGTTTCAAGCCCAGGGTCCCGTGGACTTCTCCCTTGACTTGTCAAAGCCTTCAAAAGATAATTTAGGCCTGAAAAGAGGGGGAATAGACCTATGGAAGTCAAATTGAAGGCTTTGTGGGAACGTGTGAGCTGATCCAGCTTCTGAATAGGACAATCCTTAGACTAGGAGGTCAAGCCATGCCCAGGAGGTGTTGGGGGTATGCGTCAAGTGGTATCAAAGACTGGAATTTAGCTTTGTGGGAAGGAGATTCAACACTATGAAGCCAAGGAGACCTAGAGACAAACCTGTAGCAAATCCAACCATGGAAGAAGAAATGAGGTGACTTCGTGTGAGATTGGATGCCATGGAGACAATGTAGAGAAGAGCACCTGATGTTGGTGATGTCAACAAGGTTGAAAGTGAAGAATTAGAAGTAGAAGAAGTCATAGAAGAAGAGGCATCCAAAGAGCGATTGTTAAGAGCTATTTCAAAAATGGGGGCAAGAGTGAAGATAGAAGTCCCAATGTATGAAGGAAACCTAGAGGTTGATGAATTATTATATTGGGTAAGTGCCATGGATAAATACTTCGATTATGAAGAAATTGATGAAGAGAAGAAGGTAAAGCATGCTGTCACAAGGTTAAAAGGACATGCAACGCTATGGTGGGATGAAATACAAGCTAATCGAAGGAGTAAAGGTGAGCAGAAGATCAAGAGTTGGGATAGGATGGTAGCAAAGTTAAAGGCTAAATTTATACCCAAATATTACCAGGTAAATCTATTTCAGAAGCTGCAGAATTTCAGACAGAAGGTCTGACAATGAAAGAATACACATAAGAATTTCACAGGTTGAATATCAGGGCGGGACGAAGAGTGAACGATGAAGAGAAACCTGCCAGATACATAAATGGCTTGAGGTATGAAATTTAGGATGAGATCAAAATGATGACTGTGAGAACAATGGAGGATGCTTATAAGGCATCCCTGAAAGCTGAGGAGATTTTTTCCAAGAATCAAAGCCAAAGGAATAGAGGAAAATCCCCAAACAAAGGTAGAGGAACAATTAGAGATAAATTCCAAACCAAAACCAGAAGCTGAAAAGTACCATATCCATCTGGAGAAGGGAGGAAGTTCTAGAGGGGGACACTATGGTGGAAGGAGTTATTTTCCTTGAGGAAGAGGAAGAGGCAGAGGTGGAGAGATAAAATCCTATGCTTATGGAAAGATAGAGCATATGTCTTGGGAATGTCCTGAGAGGAAGAGAGAAGGTGGTGGAGAATTTCACATTTCATAAGCATAGGAGAGGAATGTGAAGGAAGAGACAATAGAGGAGGGAAAGTCCCTCATGATGAGAAAAATTCTCATCAAACCAGAGAAGGAGGCAAAAGATCTAGTTTAGAGAAACAATCTTCTTAGGAATTCTTGCAAGACTAAAGACAGAGTATGCAAAGTAATTATAGACAATGGAACTACCAATAATCTAGTGTCCACAGAGATGGTGGAAAAGTTGGATTTGGAGACAACTGCACACCCAAACCCATACAAGGTATCATGGCTGCAAAAAGGACACCAAGTGATGGTAAGTCGACAATGTAAAGTCTAATTTAAGATAGGAGGTTATAAAGATGAAATTTTGTGTGATGTAATACCCATGGATGTTTGTCATGTTTTGTTGGGAAGACCTTGGCAATATGACAGGAATGTCATACATGATGGGAGAAGATACACTTACACTCTTGAAAAGAATGGATGCAAGCACATGTTGCTTCCAATAGAAGAAAAAGGAGTAAGAGAATAATCTAGTCCGAGCATACTTCTCATGAGTGGGAATGAGCTCTTAAAAGACGTCAAAAAGGAATGAGAAATGCATTTTTCTTTGGTAAGAAAGCCAAGAGTTATTCTCACCAACACTTCTATGGATGATTTTCCCATAGAAATTCAAGAACTATTGGATAATTTTGCTGATATTGTGGTGGATGAGTTACCTTGTTCTTTACCACCCATTAGGGGCATTAGTCATCACATTGACTTTATTCCGAGAGAAAGTCTTCCAAACAAAGAAACATATAGATTGACACCTCGACCGAATGAAGAGGTCAAGAATCAGGTCCAATATCTGTTAGAGAAATGTTTGGTTAGAGAAAGTTTAAGTCCATGCACAATACCAACTGTGTTAAGTCCAAAGAAAGATGGAGAATGCATACATATTCGAGAGCCATCAACAAGATAACCATCAGGTATAGGTTCCCTTTACCTAGAATGGATGATTTGATGGATTGCTTAAGTGGAGCAAGTTATTTTTCTAAGATAGATATGAAAAGTGGCTATCACCAGATAAGAATGAGAGAGGGAGATGAATGGAAGACAACATTCAAGACAAATGAAGGATTGCATGAGTGGCTTGTTATGCCATTTGGATTAAAAAATTCCCCAAGCACATTCATGAGATTGATGAATGAAGCACTAAAGGATTTCATAGGTAAGTTTGTTATTATATATTTGGATGATATCCTAGTCTTCAGTAAAACTAAAGAAGAACACTTAAGGAACTTGACATTAGTGATGAAGAGGTTACAGGAGGAGAATTTTTTAATAAACTTGAAGAAATGTTCTTTTATGAAGACAAAGCTCACATATTTTTGTTTTGTGATATCTTCGAATAAATTGAAGATGGATCTAGAAAAGGTTTAAGGAAATCAAAGATTGGCCATCTCCGAGGAGTGTGTTCGAAGTAAGAAGTTTTTATGGGTTGGCAAGTTTTTATAGGAAGTTTATCATAAATTTTAGTAGTATTTGTGCACCCATACTAGATACGATAAAGAAAGAGCATAAGTATTTCAATTGGATAGAAGAAGCTGAAAATGGATTCATAGCATTAAAGGATAAAACAATAGACCAACCAATTTTAGTTCTACCAGATTTTATGAAGACTTTCCAGGTAAAGTGTGATGCTAGTGGAGTAGCAGTTGGAGCAGTATTGAGTCAAGACAAAAGACTCATTGATTATTTCAGTGAGAAGCTGAATGATGTCAAGAAGAAGTATTCCACATATGATAAAGAGTTCTATACAATAATTCAAGCTTTGAAGAAGTGGAGACATTATCTTATTCCCAAGGAGTTTGTGTTGTATAGTGATAACCAAGATTTACAGTTTATAACCAGACAGGAGAAGTTGAACCAAAGACATGCAAAATGGGTAGAATTCTTGCATAATTTTACTTTTGTCATCAAACATATTAGCGGGAGTGAAAATAAGGTTGCAGATACTTTGAGTAGGAGGTGTATGATTGTGCAGGAATTTCAGGTGGAGATCTTATGGTTTGAACACCTTAAGGGGATGTATCAAGAAGACATAGATTTTAAGGAAGCTTATGAAGCTTGTGCATACCCATTGCTAAGGGAAAAAATCCCATGGATAGAGTATTTAATTTAGGATGGATTGTTATTCAGAGGAATCCAATTGTGTATTCCCAGATTCTCCATGAGAGAAAACCTACTGAAAGAGAAGCATAGTGGAGGCCTAGCAGGACATTTTGGCCATGAAAAAACATATGCACAACTGAGTTCCTCATACTATTGGACATGTATGAGATCCGAAGTGAAGAAATTTGTAAACAAATGCAGAGTTTGCCAATATGAAAAAGGAAGACAACAAAACACTGGTCTTTATCAACCATTGCCTATTCTAGACAAGCCTTGGGATGCTATAAGCATGGATTTTGTTCCAGGGTTACCAAAGAACCAAAGAGGGAGTTATCCTATCTTTGTAGTAGTTGACATATTCTAAAAAAGGGCTCATTTCATACAATGTCAGAAAACCAGTGATGCTACTCATATAGCAAATATGTTTTTCAAAGAAGTTGTGAGATTACATGGATTTCCTAGAAGTATTATCTCAGACAGAGATACAAATTTGTAGAAAACTTTTGGAGAGCATTGTGGAAGAAGATGGGGACAAAATTTTCCTTCAGTTCTACATATCACCATCAGACAGATAGACAAATTGAGGTGGTAAATCAGAGTCTAGGGATTTGCTGAGGAGTTTGGTCACTACACATCATATTCAGTGTGATCAAATTCTACCCCAGGAAGAGTTTTCATACAACGATTCACCAAACAGAAGCATGGGGAAAAGTCCATTTTAGGTAGTATATGGAATGCACCCAAGAGGAATCTTAGAGTTGAGATATTTGGGACAAAGTGAGTTCCAAAGAACAGGAGCATAAGACTTTGTTGCAGAGATATAATAATTTCATGAACATATTACAGCGAAAGTAGAACAGATCATAATTACAAAAGCAGAGCAGATCAGAAAAGAAGAAAAGTAAAATTTGAATTTGGAGATCAAGTTCTAGCACACTTGAGGAAGGAAAGATTTCCAAAAGGAAAATACAACAAGTTGAAGATGAAGAAGCGACCTTGTAAGATCCTAAGAAAATTCACTGCAAATGCTTATGAGATTGAGTTACTAGAAGATATTGGAATATCTCCAATATTCAGTGTAACAGACCTGTATGCTTACAGGATGGATGAAACAAGGGAGATAGATGACCAAGAGGAGATTCAGTGGAAACAACAGATGCATGTAGCTGAAAATCCACATATGGAGAAAATAATAGATCATAGGATTGGTAAAAAGAACAGGGGGAAGAATTATTTTGAATACCCGGTGAAATGGAAGGGCCACCCAGCAAAGGATGCTAGTTGGGTAAATGAATCTGATATTCAGAAGCATGGAAAGACTGTGCAGGATCTCATGGACATGAGCCCATGATTTTTTTTGTCCTGAGGAGTATGATGTAGGAGCATCGCCATCAACATTAAAAGGAAATCAGGTTGGAGGACAACGCATCATTTAACGCTTATATCGAAGCTGATTTGAATTCTCCAAGGAGGAAGCACCTTTTTGAATTTTGAATTTATGAAAGGGATGAAATTAATGACCACTAAATGTTTGGAGGCTGAATCCATTCCAAAATATCCTAGCGGATTGTAATTTCTATAGTGTATGGAAGGATTGTATAGATGTTGAGAATCAATACTTACCTACTTTGTAAATGCTCATAATTGCATAGCTAGCCTAGAAGTAGGATGCTTAACTCTGTTGTGATAGCAGTAGGTAGTCAGAAGGGAAGGTTCAAGAATCTCCTTCATGTATATAACTTATATTTTATGCCCATTTGTTGTTGTTGCTGGGATGTTGCAAGGAGAAGAGGAGACGATTGTAAGAAATCTATGTATATACTTTTTATTTGGATATAAGAGAGGAAGATTGCTTCAAATGCTTGGGTTTTTATCTATCTCTGAGTTAATTGATTGAATGAGGTTATGTTTACTATGCTTTACATGCCTATGTATGTGTATCATGTTTATGTGAATGAATCTTTAAGATTTTCATAAGTTTTCAGTCGTTTCTCTTCTGAAACGTTTGGTCAAGGAACACATAGTGCCCACGCAAGGAGTGTGCAGGATGGGAGTCATTGACAGGACTCTGAAGCTCATGAGGGGTAGAGGGAAAGTTCACAGAGGGAGTGTAAGGAATGCACATATACTCTTCCAAGTATAATATCTCTGTGAAAGACCCATGCAAGGAGTGCATAGGCTCGACACTAATAAAAAGTGTTGAACTTTCTAAGGAAGACAAGTGCAAGGAACACACCTAGAAAGTCCTTCGAGATTTCAAGTTTGAGAAATAGCATAAGGTGTGTGCTAGAGTTTGAAACCCATCAAATCTTAAAGATAAGAAGATATAACGTTTAAAAATCTCAAAGGGAGGAAGAGTTATCAAATATTGAAAGTCAACGAATGAGATTAGTTGGGAAGATCACAGGAGAGTTGACAACCATCATATCTGGTAAAGTTGCACGAAGTTTAAACTCTGAATCCCTTGGGAATTCGTGTGTTCGGGAGGTTTGGAGTGTGGATGCATCGGGACCCTTGAAGTCCCGAAGGCTGGAGCTAATAGTGGTCGTCCAAATCCCGTGGATATGTGTCAGAAAATCACATACTCTGGTGGATGAGTGCTCCAGAGGATTCCATGATTAAAGTGTGCGGGAGGTGAAAGTCCCGAAGTCCGAAGTTGATCCGGATCATAAATCTTGGTGGATACGTGTCAGCACCTAATAAAATCCAGAAGGTAAGCTATCTGGGAGGAAGGAGGTCTTGAGCGAAAGTTCATGAGGCTCCGAAGCTCTGAAGAGTGAAGAAAATCAGAGCCGTTGATTCCTAGGGAACACGTGGCAGGAGATCCTGAAATTTAGTGAGTTGGCACTCCGAGGGAAATTCGTAAAGGGATTGCGACGGTCGAAAACTTCCGGAGGCCAGAGCCCATCATGGTCGTTCACTTTTAAGGACACGTGTCACCGGATCTTGAACTCCAGAGGTCTATCACTCTGGGAGAAACAGAGAGTGGAGCCATTTGAGAAAAGGTTTCTGAAGTCTTGTAGAGAGGGATTCTTCCCAGCTGTCGATCAAAGGAGGACACGAGGCACCAGATCATGAGGTCTGATGAATGAGCATTCCATAGGCTTACAAAGAGTTGCAACAAGGAAGACACCTAGACCATCGAAACTTGAAACAAATATGGGCCATCCATCTTTCGATGTCCGAGAACCATTGATCTACCGATGATATTGTTCGTCGGTCCACTACTCCAGGGGATTTGGAGGGAGGTTCTTTGAAATATCCCAAATCCTGGATAACCGAAGGCTTTTGCAACCGTAGATCTCGATGGATATCTAGAACCGTCGATCCAATAGGGATTTCAATGCTATGTTAATTCGTCTTTTGGGAGGAGCACGTTTGTTTGTCTGATGATACTCCTGAATCCCAGAGCCTCCAAAGTCCCAAATTCTGCGAAGTTTGAAGAACAAGCCCACGGTTTCAAGCCCAAGATCCCAAGGACTTCGCCCATGACTTGTCAAAGCTTCTGAATGGTAATTTAGGCCCGAAAAGAGGGGGAATAGGCCTGTGGAATTCAAATTGAAGGTTATGTGAGAATCTACGAGCTGATCTAGCTCCCGAATAAGATGATCCTTATACCGAGAAGTCAAGCGGGCCCTAGGAGATGGCGGGGGTTTGCGTCACTCACCCATCATCCATTACCATTGTGTTGCACACCTGAGACTTAACAAGTATATGGTCTTATTTTTGTTTAAGGTTGAAGTATGGTATAGTTGGATGAAAATAGGGCCGAGGGCCTAGCCCTCAACCCATATTCCACGGTTATATGTTATGCAATGTGACCGCCAAATGTTCACACTATATTCACAGGAGGTTTGAACTATATACCAATGGATAACCCAAAGTTTGGCTTGTTTCCAACTGATATGATATATATGTATATTATATAACAAAAAAAATGTGGATGGGGGAAGGTCTGCGGGTTTGAACCCGTGAAATTTCCCCCCATACCCCAACATTTTAACCATTAGACCATACCTTGTGGGTTTTTACAACAAACCAACAACTTTGTAATTAATGTCGTGTCATGGAATTCAGGCAGGAGGCTAGGTTCCATGCCCTATTTAATGGGCATGTGGCCCAAGAAGAAGGACACATTCATCAATATGTAGAGTACAGTCTCGAAGTTCATGCCAAGGGAAATAGGGCTTTGAGGCTATGTCATAAAGCATGTCGAGAGGTCCCTTGATGAAATTTTAAGAACTTTATACTCGTTTTTTGCAAGGAATCCAATGGTACATTTTGTTTTTGAGTTTGAGCAAGGAAAAAAGGGTCATTGTAAAACATAAGCATTTGAACATTAATAAAGAGGTATCTATTGGAAGTGGACCCAGAGATGTAGCCCAAATTGGGTGAACTCTGTTATCAAACTTGTGTATGTGATATTATCATTGTTGTTCATTTTGTGCTCTATTATTTGTAAGTCTTTTATCATTAAAGTGTATTTGGTTAGATAAGTATTTTAAATGTAAATTGCAAATAGTCAAGCGATCATTATTATTTCCAAGGTCAAGTAGATGTTATTGTATATTAAAGATTAATAAGCATTTAAGAATTTTTCGGATCAAGTTGGTATCAGAGCACGTTTGACAAGTGTTTGCGAGTGAATTCTTACAAGAGCCAAACTCAAACTTGGTAAAGGAAAGCTTGCAAGTTATAAGTATGATATTGTGTAACAAACTTCCCTTTAGCTTCAATTGAGAGAGACATATAAATTAAAGAAGTATTTAAGATGTGAAGGGGTAATTTTTTTTTTTTAACATTAACAAATCTAAGGTTCTTATGGTACGACAGTAAGGAACACCAAGGATATAATGATGACAATGTAGAATTAATTACTATAAGACAACATGTTTATTCTTAATTAATTTTAGTTTCAATAAGGTTACCAAACACTTATCCATTCAAATTTTATTATGACTTCCAAGTTCAAACTTGTTAAGGTCCCATCTCAAAGATAACAACTTAATAAAAGGGTGGAGACGTGGTATATGAAAATGGGCTATTCAACTAAAACTAAATTTATTTACTTGGTTGGCTGTTGAGGGGAAGATACACACTTGGGAGAATCTCCAGAGGAAAGGATGGGAAGGTCCAAGTCACTTCTCACTATGCAAACGTTCCACTGAAGACATAAGTCATTTATTTATCTCGTGCTATTTCACCCTCTCCATATGGAAACGATTAAAACTCTACTACACTTAAAGGATATTTGGAAGGGCGCCTCTATTATGGACTGTCATCATCACTGGACATCGGATAAATCAAGCATTCCCTACATACCGACCCTCTCTTGTTGGTTTCTATGGTTGGAGAGAAATGCAACATTATTTGAAAACTCTCCTCCATCTGACAATTGAGTTTTCATTAAAATTATGAGCACTCTTCAGTGGAAGTCAGGCATTCAAAAGTCTCCACATACTCATCAAAGTGAATTTACATACCATGATGGATTCACCGTAGCATGTTTTGATGGGGAAACCAACGCAGATGGGCTTTTTTGTGGTGCAGGGGGGTTTATTAAATCTCATGGATCTAGGGTTATCAGATGGATTTTGAATTGTGGACATGGTTCAAACACTAAAGATGAACTAATGGGAGTCTGGGCAACAATGACTGTCGATCATCACCTTACATATACCAAATTGTAGATCCTTGGTGATTCAAAGGTGGTTATCGACTGGCTAAACAAAAGAGGAAAATTACAAGCTTGTGCCTTTGAGGGATGGAAGGTTAAAGTGTTGGGCCTATTAAAAATGTTTCAGGATATAAGCTTCCAACATATATACAAGACACACAACATATAGGCAGACATATTATCAAAGAAATCCTTTATGAAACCGGAAGGTAGGATCTCCTTTTATAGATGGAAAAATGGCATTGAGGGCCATAAAGAATACATATCCCTCTCCTAGTCGAGCCTTATGTAAAGGTCATGGAAGCTACTTGTTGTATGTACTGTTTTTTTTTTAGACAATTATCTTGGTTTTTGTATTTTGGGGCCACTTTGGCTGTAGTTTTCTGTGACGCAGTTATTGGTCACAATGAACAAGTAATGCAATCTTCAAGATGATAAGTTATATTTACTAATATAATGGAGAAATTTTCTTTTTGGAAAAAAGGTCCCATCTCAAAGAGGTTAATAAGAGTAAATAATTTAATACTCAATTAAATTCTAGTACACTAACTAATTTAATAATAAAGTCACAAAAAATCTTACTACTAAAGATGTTATTCATAATCAATTAGTAACTATTTGTTTGCAACACTTATTCTCTTAACCATCGAGTCAATCTATTCTATAAATGCCTCTCAAACAGTCAACCAAAATCCAATTTACATAATGATTTATGATAACCACCTTAATCCCTTCCCCGATTTTATTCAATTAAAATATGTAAAAGACTTAAATATCAATTACTTGATCATCACCACCATTGACATTATAGTTAAGTGACTGATAAGAAATTTACTCACTTACACATCAACAATATTGTTCTAATTTCTAATTTAATCTAAAACTTTTAAACATGACTAATCTTATTTTCCCATTACTTTTATTTTTCCAATAGGTTGGTCATTTAGAATCAAGTTATTTATGTATTAAGTTAAATCAAGTTATTTATGTATTAAATTAAATTAAATTTTAATCAAGTGATAAATTAAGTTATTTTATTTAAAAAGTCATTTTCCCTCACATTCCCCAATGTGTTCCTATTTTTTTTTCTCTTAGATGTCTCTTAGTTCCCCAAAATCCCATTTAATGACTGTCCCCTAACTAGATCTTAGTTTGAGTTGGTTTAGGAGTCTTCTTTTAGTTAGACTTAGTGGTAGATTGAATCAAGATACCATTCTGTGTCTACACCTATCTCTCATGTTTTAATTCCTTTCCATTTTAAAAATCCCTTTTAATATTTTCATGCACACATGTGCATTTTACCCAACCTTTAATTTTTTATTCCCCTTTTTCCTATAGTTTGATTTTATCTCAATTCTCTTTAATTTATTTAATATTTTTATTTTGTCCCTTAATTAAACTTAGACTTAGACTTAGTCTTAGACTCTTGTTAGGCTTCTAAGTTTATAATTTACTGACTAATTAATATTTTATTCTAACAAGGTCTAAACATTTCATTGTTTTCTCGGCCACCTAAATTTATTGACTCATGTTTAATTACATGGTGTGCCCTTCAAGACACACCTTTGTGCTCCAAGGGTGCCACTCGTCTTTGACTGGTTTTGGAAGTTTTTCTAACCCTTGGAGTCAACACTCCATTCGATCGACCTTGTTAGAGACTAAGGGATTCTAAGGAATAAGGATTCTTCCTTATTGCACACCCCTTAGAATTCTTCGTGAGCGAATTTCTTAGTCCACCCTCACAACATCGTGGACCTATTGAACTAGGTAATCGTTAACCTATAGTTCAGGTCATGGTGGGAGTGCTAGTAGGTTGTAACAGGGACGCTCCCACACCTCTCCCTCAATGTCTAGTTTTTGTGCATGACCCCTTTACTCCTTATGTGAGTCGGATTAACAAGCATTATCAAGCCTGGATCCACTGACAAAAACAATGTCAATAATCCATATACATAAATCATACTATAATCAATCATATATCACATGTGCGTAAAAGGAAATACTAAAAAAAAATCCAATCCACTTCCCGACTCAATCCGGAGTCCAAGGAAGTCCATTGATGCCATCAACATCCATAAACTGTCATGTGTCTTGCACACTCAGGAGAACTCGTCAATAATATCTGCCAATATATATATATATATATATATAACTCATAATGGGAACAAAATCATAATGTACCATAACCGGATCACTTGCATGCAAGTGTCTGCAAAGAATAAGTCAATATAAGTGTGATCAGTAGAACGTGATGTTACATACACCCCCTCTTGTTTTAAACTTCGTCCCAAAGTTTGTATAGTCTATATATGCAAGTAAATAAATGTATCTGACATAGATCTACATATCTAATCTATCAAACAAATAAGGAAACTATTGACGCATCTCATATGCATCCTCCCATGTAGCCAAGTGTGGACTATAGTTCTCCCACTGGACCTTGACCTGATTGACTATTTGATGTCATAGATGTCAAGTGCAATGGTCCAAAATGTGGATTGGATCTGCCATAAGATCACCCTCATCTGACACCTGCAAAGAACTCATGTCAATAACATGTGATGGATCTGAAATATAATGTCACAAAACAGATACATGAAATACATCGTGCATGCAACTCAAAGAATCAGGCAAGGCTAGTCGATAAGCCACATGACCTTTCCTTTCCACAACCTCAAAAGGTCCTACTAACCTAGGAGAGATTTTATCACCCTTTCCGAACTTGATTGAACTCTTATGTGATTTTACTCGCAAGAAAACCTTGTCACCAACCTCATAACCACGGTCAATGTGATGTGCATCAACACAACTTTTATGTCAATCTTATGCTTCTTTAATCCTCTGTCTTATCGATTGCATATGTTCTTCCATTTCTTAGATTACTTCTAGTCCTACCGGAATCCTATCCTCTAGTTTGTCCCAAATCATAGCGTGTGACACGGTCGTCCATAAAGAAACTCAAAAGGTACCATATTAATCATACTCTAGTACCTATTGTTGTATGCAAACTCTAATAATGGAAAGAAGTCCCCCTAATGCTTTTGTTGATCCATCACGTACATCCGAAGAATATCCTCTACGACCTGGTTCATTCTTTATGTTTGTCCATCTATTTCTAGGTGATATGTTGTATTGAAATTTAGTTGCATTCCCAAAGCCTCTTGGAAACTAGTCCAAAACCTTCTTGTAAACATCGATCCATGATTGGATATGATATTTCTTGGTAGTCTGTGCAACCTCACGATCTCACTAACAAAAAATCTAGCTATGTCTGGCACCTGATACGTCATACGTACTAAAATAAAGTGTGTACTCTTCATCAGAGTGTCAACGACCACAAAAATTGAATCGTGTCTCCTTGTCGTTAGTGGAAATCCAACAATAAAATCCATAGAAATGACCTCCCATTTCAATTCATGAATAGCGTGTGGTTGTAACAATCCTGCTAGATGTCTATGTTCAACCTTCACTTGCTGACAATCTAGACATCTCGCCACGTAACTAACTATGTATGTTTTCATTCATTTCTAGAAGAATAAATTATTGAGGTCTGCCTTCATCTTCGTGACTCTTAGATGAGCCATTTATACTGCTCGATGAACTTCACTTAAGATCAAAATTCTTAATTCGTCGTTAGGCGGTACATAAATCCTGTCTTTATATGTCAGCAATTGGTCTTTGTCCAATGAATAACCTTCAAACTTCAGTACCATCATGGTATTTTTTCCAATATTATCCTTAACTTCTTTGTACCAGTCATCGTCTATCTGTAAAGTTAGAATCTTTTCTCGAAGATTCATCTTAAGAGGTATTACTGAGAATATGTTTGGTCTCCGACTCAATGCATCTGCTACTCTATTCACCGTTCCTTTAATGTAATAAATATCGAAAGCGTATTCGCTAAGTAGTTCGGACCAACGCCTTTAATGTGCATTCAATTCACTTTGGGTAAATATATGCTGCAATCCACAATGATATGTATTTAATTCGAATTTTCATCCAATCAAATAATGTCTCCAAACTCTTAATGAATATACAATCACTAATGAATCCAAGTCATGTGTTTCATAGTTCTCTTCATGTCTTATTAACTTCCTATAAATGTAAGCGATCACTCGTCCATCTTGAATCAAAAATCCGCCTAAACCTTCCTTGTATACGTCCGTGCATACCAAGAATTCGTTTTCCATGTCGGGGACCTTCAGTATCGTCGCTATCATTAACAACTCCTTAAGCTTTTGAAATGATTCTGCACATTTCTCTATCCATACAAACTTCTTGTTTTTCTTCTGCAATTCCGTAATTGGATTTGCTATCTTCAAAAAACCTTCGACAAATCATCGATAATAACCTGCTATCCCCATAAAGCTACGCACTTCTTGTATGTTAGCTGGTGTTGTCCATTCCATAATAGCCCCTACTTTCATTGGATCCACAACGATACCTTCTCCATATATGATATGTCCTAAGTAATGAATCCTCAATTGGTAAAAATAACACTTCGATAGTTTCCCGTACAACTTGTTTTCTCTTAAACACTGTAAAACCAATCTCGAGTGTTCGTCATGCTCTTCTCTCGTCCGATAATAAATTAGTATATCGTCAATGAATACTTGTACAAACGTGTTCAAGTATTCACGAAACACCCCATTCATCAAACTCATGAATATGCCCGGGGAATTTGTCAGTCCAAATGGTAAAAAAGTAAACTCAGAGTGTTCGAATCTCATCTTAAATGTGGTCTTAAGGATATCTTCCTCTTTGATCCGTAACTGGTGATATCATGATCTCAAGTCGATCTTAGAAAACACAACTTCTCTCTTCATTTGATCAAATAAATCGTCAATCCTTCGCAACAGATACTGTTTCTTGATCGTAGCTTTGTTTAATTGACGGTAATCAATGAAAATCCTCCACGATCCATCCTTATTTATAACAAAAATCATTGGTGCACCCCATGGCGATACGCTTGGACGTATAAGTCCCAAATCCAACAACTTCTTCAATTGCATTTTCAACTCCTATAATTCCTATGTCGACATCCGGTATGGATTTCTTGCAATAGGTTCAGTTCTAGGTTTCATATCTATGGTAAATCCAATTCTCTTTCTGGCGGAAAACCTGGTAATTCCTCAGGAAATACATTGACAAAATCTGATACTATAGGAAATTTTTTTAACCTTCCACCTCGCCCTTTTTGTTTAGTGCTAATATTGAATATAACTTGCATCCCTTGCGCATACTTTTCTATAATTGTAGGGAAGTAATAAATCTCAGTGAAACCCCATGGTTTCTTCCTACAATCACCGTACTCTACCCCAAATCATTCGTAAAAATTAACCATTTCATCTTGCAGTTAAGTATCGCATCATGTGATTCCAACTAGTCCATGCCAATCACTATGTCATAAGATCCTAAGATCGTGACATATAGGTTGTCCTTTGTTACAAAATCATCCAAGTTAATGCTATAGTCCATAACCTTTCCTCCAACATTATGTTTGACTCCTGATGCCATTTCTATGTATCTAAACTCGTCCTGCTCGACTACCTTTACCTTATTTCTCTTTAGCGCTACACTAGAAATAAAGCTCTTTGTAGCTCCTGGATATATCAAAATACTTAAAGTTTGATCAGATATAGTACCCGATGTCTCGAGCACAATGGAATTGTGCTCGGCTTGGCGGTTGTTCACCGCTGCATGTATCATGTGGGCCTTGCCCAAATCTCCAACCGTAGTGGGTCCTAACAATATGGCCACTCTGGCCTTCTCAATTGGAAAATCTCTCTGGTAATGTGGCTCTCCACATGTCCAACATCCATTCTTCGGTCCAATTTTTCTGCTCCTCGAAGTAGAAGTTGCTAGCCTAACAGTCTATGATCCTGATTTGTTCTGCTGAACATGCCTAAATTGTTGTTGTTGTTGCGGACGACGCTGCTTATGCTAATAATTTTGTGGTGCTCTATAAGGAGTCCTCTGTTAAGGAGTCTATCGTCAAAGTGTCGAGAACATAGGTCCTCTAGGCTTATCTCGATGCCCATAAATTTTTCTGGCTAGTGTTTGATGTTGTTGCGCTCCCGATGTCATTTGTTGAGTCTGTCTAGAAGGAGTCATGCCCTGACCCCCATTTTTCAGCTCTTCCGCAACAATGAGTGCCTTCTGAACTACATCATGTAATGTCTGAGGCATCGATATCCTCACCTTCACAGGAATGTTGAAGTTAAGGCCAAACAAAAAATTGTTGACCTTTAACTTCTCCATGTTCAAATTGGAGCATATCTGAGTAGCTCCATGAACCTAGCCTCATACTTTGGTACCATATAACTACCATGTCATAAGGTTTTGAACTCATTGAGCTAGCGTTTAATGAATTCATCGGACAAGTACCTCTCCCAAAATTGTTCCTCGAACAATTCCCATGACACGGCTTCAACGACCATGTTTAGTTGAGGTAGGAGTGTCTTCTACCAAAGTAGAGCACTCCCTTTCAGTTGAAATACTACCATGCAGAACTTCATGTTGGAGGTGTAATCACGAAGAGCGAAGAACATCACCATGTTCTCCAACCATGCCTTGATGGCTAAGTCATCCGTGGCACCCAAGAACTGGGGAAATTTCACTTTCTCGAGTTCTTTGTGTATACTACTACTACCTGTTGGAGTGTGTTGTGAACCCTCATTAGGCATAGACACTCTGCCCTCATCTCAATCTAGGCAGCTGATCAATGCCTCTAACATCCTCTCGAAGGATCTCATCATACCTACCACATCTCCCACAACAACCTTCTCCTGCTCAGTGGTCTACTCATCTCCCTGAGGGTTTGATCCCTCTAGCGTGGATACAATCGGAGGTGGCATACCTCGTCCTCCCACACCACAATGTCTACTCATCCTGCGTCCTCTAACCATGATTACCTAGATGGACAATTTCAAAGTTTTATTAGCGAAACATTTTTAATTAATAAATAGTATAGTGGAAGGCGTAATGATCCAATGTGGCAGGGTTGAACCTCACTCTGATACCATATGTAACAAACTTCCCTTTAGCTTCAATCGAGAGAGACATATAAATTAAAGAAGTATTTAATATGTGAAGGGTTAAATTTATTTTTTTAACATTAACAAATCTAAGGTTCTTATGGTACGACAATAAGGAACACCAAGGATACAACGACAACAATGTAGAATTAATTACTATAAGACAATGTATGTTCATTCTTAATTAATTTCAATTTGAATAAGGTTACCAAACACTTATCCATTCAAATTTTATTAAGATTTCAAGTACAAACTTGTTAAGGTCCCATCTCAAAGAGGTTAATAAGAGTAAATAATTTAATACTCAATTAAATTCTAGTACACTAACTGATTTAATAATAAAGTCACAAAAACTCTTACTACTAAAGATTTTATTCATAATCAATTAGTAACTATTTGTTTGCAACACGTATTGTCTTAACCATCAAGTCAATCTATTCTATAAATGCCTCTCAAGCAATCGTCCAAAATCCAATTTACATAATGATTTATGATAACTACCTTAATCCCTTACCTCATTTTATTCAATTAAAATATGTAAAAGACTTAAATGTCAATTACTTGATCATCACCACCATTGACATGATAGTTAAGTGACTGATAACCTCTTAAATCTACTTTTAACTAATATCCAATTGTTGAAATTTATTCACTTACACAACAATAGTATTATTCTAAATTCTAATTTAATCTAAAACTTTTAAACATGAGCAATCTTATTATCCTATTACTTTTCTTTTTCCAATAGGTTGGTAATTCAGAATCAAGTTTAGTCTACAACCTTGACATTCAAAAATAAACATACTCAAGAATCTTGACTAGAGTTCCCTATGCTTAGCTTAATCGAGTCTAATTTTATTATCATAAAGTTTATTTCATAGATTAATTCTACAAATGACTAAGTCATTAATTCAAGGAGTAACCTGTCAATAGTGCACTTTAATTTATAAACAATATTATTTAATGTATTGTAATAAAAAAATAACTTTTGATCTTCAAAGATCATATGTATATTAAAAAATTAGTCATTTATCAATGCAATCAATTAGTATGTATGGTAAATACATTTTATATGACATTACTCATACATTATTATACTCATTAAAATTTGCACTCAACCTCTAAAAGAATATCATGTGGAGATTAGTACGCATATTGGAGAGAATGGTCTAAATTCTCAAGTTGGTTGATTACATAAAATCTATAAGAGTCTTCGCTTCTCATGAATTTCAATGGTAAGTATTATTTTTCTTCGGTACAAAATAAGGATTCGTTTTGGTTATGATTACTAGTAAGGTGTTCAGTTAAATTTCACTCGGTTAACTAATAACGATATTATGAGGTCGGCCAGCTCCTCTCTTCACCCTATTTCTCACGTCTTGTACTGACTACTGACAATCATGTTGCTCCGACGTTAACCTGACTATACAGTGTCCTATCATATCCTCGAAACACAAGTTAATCGTACGAAGGTTACAGAAGCTCTTTGAGGGATACTCCACGAATTCGTCTTGGATCTGTGCATGCTAAGCTTGGAGTGATCGAGCAGAGAAAAAGGATCGAAAAGGCGAAAGAGTCAAGGACGTGAGAGCGGTTGGTAGTGAGCCAGGTTCAGGTGTGTGAAGCTAGGCTGGAAGCACAACAATTTATCAAGATCAGGGCATGCTAAGAGGAACACTGCTCACATAAATTTGAACCTAAATAGAAGGTGAGATTCCCAATGGAAAGGAATTTTGTAGGGGTTCCCAGTCCTAAAAAGCAATAGTTCACAGGATAAATTAAGTTGACAAGGCAAAAGACTCATCCCATAAGGGAAGCGCTATCTATGGGAGCATTTGTAAAACTGCAAATGATGCCTGAAATGGGAGTGCTTGCATCTTTTCCTTCGAAGGTTAAGATTCTTGTTTCAAAATTTTGCCAATGAGGTCATCTATGGATCAGATGTGACAGAAAAAATCAATTGTAAGGACTTAACCCGAGTGGGCAATGAATAGTTCTAAACACTTGCCTTTTAAATAAATGGGCAGATAAGTAAATAAAAAAGGGCGTTGGATCTCAGAAAGGCGTTGGCCCTCCAAATACGCCAAGGAACACTTAAATTTTTAAAGGAACAGGTTACGGAGTCAAATTTTAAAACTGGTCGGATAAGACCGAGACATCTCCAGCAAGGAAATAATCACTCAGAATTTTGCTTCTGGTTTTATTTTTCAACATAATAGTGACTGCTAAGTACCCATTTGCCCTATAAAAAGGGGGGTAGGCTCTAGGCACAAGGAGAAATAGAAGAACGTAGACCTGGGTTAAAATCCAAAAGTTTCCAAACCTGTGTTGAGCGTAGGAAGTCGAAAGAAAAGTTTGTGGCCAAGATAGAGAACTACCAGTACCTTAATCTATGTCTTGGGCACATGGAGTCAATGGCACCAAGAAAGGAGAATTGTTGTACAAAGGATGAGGACGCTTCAGCTGAAGATTTCGTGCTTAAAGACCCTATCTTTACTTCCTCTAAAGAACCCAAAACAACTCACCTACAATCATGCTAAAATATAGATAGAATGCAAACTATGAAGCTGAAAAATACCATGGATTGATTCAACAACTAAATCGCCTAACATAAAGACAAATCTGTATTCACTACAAGGATTGAGCACACAATCGTGTTAGAAAAAGGATCTGAATTAGAGACCAGAAAACCATATTGAATCTATCCTACGCTAGAATACATATTTAAGCGCAACACTCTAAATGGGATCGCCTAGGATGACGCACCAGTTTCTTAGTGCGAGACGATCTCAACACTCAACCACAGACTCTATTGCACATAGAAGGGAGAGACAACAACATCTATTTTGAGAAGAAATTGAATGAACCCAACATCACATTTAACAAATTTTTTAGGTCACACGCATTGAGGATGAGAAGCAAAAACCATTCACAACAAACAAAAAGAATTCTGAAACTAACTCATGATTCTACTCATCGATTTTACACTGAATTTAAGAGGATCCAAAATCACATATAACAAAAATTTTAATCCATGATTATCGAATATGAAATCATATAAACGAACCATTTACATTAAACTATAGAGGAATACTGAAACTAAATCATTGCAAGTTAAACTCAATAGAATACCATAACCGATGGTGCAGTATCATGTATGGTTGTCCCGTGCTCATGCTCCATCCAGCTCCTGCTCGCTAACCGCTGAGATCTCACTGGTACCTCCCAACCAATGTTAGGGGTACTCTTCTTCCCCCTGAGCCCCCCAAGCCACAAAAGGGCCACGCACACAACCAGAGAAAGCTAGCTCCTAGCTCTCCTCGCAAGGTTGAGCTACCACTCTCTAATCGAGCTAGGCATCCCAACTCCCACAAGAAAAATTAGTCAAGAAAAATATCAGCAGCCTAACCTTACGCCTACCAGACATGATCCATTCTCCTCCTCCTCCCTTTCTTTTATAGAGTTCTCTTAGTAACTAGTTGCCCAAATGCACATTAATTTCTTTTTATTAAATTTTTAACAGGAATATTCTCCCCCGTACACTTGTCACCCGATCCCTTAGTTGCACCAGAAATTTAATTAATTAATTAATTAAATTTTCCTATTTCCCTCACCCACCTAAAAGCATTCCTAAAAATGCTCCTCGATGCCCCTTCATTCCCTTACATTCTCTTAAGGACTGATGCCTTTCTTAAAGCTTAGTTGAGTTCGAAATTAGAAAGTTCTCTAGACCAAATTCCCTTCTATGTTCCACATTCCTTTTGTATTCAAGTTTCCCCTTTTTGTCTAAATTCGAAATTAGCAAGTTTTGCACATAATCACAATTAAATTTTTTAAATAATTTAATCCTCCATTAATTTTTAAACTTAATTTTTACCCCCACTTTTCTTCATCCCCCCTTTATTAATTGCTTCATTAATTTTTCGTTCTCATGTCCTATTTAGACCTAGGCTTAGAAAAATTGTTTTTAAGGGAATTTTATAATTTTTAAACTTTACTCATGCAACAATTATCTTAAGGCTAACTAGATCAAAATGAGATATTGTTGTTTTCTAGGTACCTAGGTTCATTAACTCACTAGTGTTAACAACCGCAATGTGCCCTTCAATACGCACTATGTGCTCCAAGGATGCCACTTGCCTTCACTCATGTTTCATTTATGCGACGTGCCCTTCAAGACGCACCATGTGCTCCAATGGTGCCACTCGCCTTTCGACTGATTTTGGTAGACGTCAAACCCCTGGAGTCAATACTCCATCAGGTGACCTTGTGGGAGACTAAGGGCTTCTAAGGAATAAGGACCCTGCCTTATTGCGCGCCCCTTAGAATCATCGTGAGAAACTGTCACAGTCTGCCCTCACGACATCATGGATCTCTCGAACTAAGTAATAGTTAATCTACAGTTCGAGCCATGGTGGGAGTGCTAGTAGGCTGTGGCAGGGTTGCTGCCACACCTCTCCCTCAATATCTCAGGTTGTCGTGCGTGACCCCTTTATTCCAAATGTGAGTCTCGTTAGCAAGTTATCGTCAGCCTGCATCCAACAATGAAACCTGTCAGCGATCCAAATCAACATCATAATATACCAGTCATATGTCACACATGCAATATCAAAAACACTCAAACCATAACAGTCCACTCCCTGACTCGATCCAGAGTCCAAGGAAGTCCATCGATTCCATCGACATCCTTAATCGGTCTAGAGTCTTGCACACTCAGGAAAAACCAGTCAATATCACATGTCGATACAAATATAATAAAATACATATCATCATATCCACAACATCATCATAATCCATAAGCGAAACAATCAATCATATAATGAACCGGATCACTTGCACACAAGTGTCCTCAAAGAATAAGTCCAATCAAGTGTGTGCAAGAGAGGGATGTTACATTTCACTTGAGGAGTTATTCTTGATGGAGATGGAGTTTCAATGAGACATGAAAGAGACATTAATTTCTTCAGTGGTAAGAAGGAAGGATTTATCACTAAGCGTTGGAAATCCTACTATTCCAGATTACACAGAGTCTACTTTCTCAAGTAATTGATGACTCCGACAATGCCCAAATTCAAGGTAATTATATCTACTAGGCATCCGAGATTTATCTTAATACCGAACATAATTTAAATTTATCACACGTCACCATCAAGTATCGTGGACATTGCATTCAATGATTTTTGAATATAAGGAAATATAATCGATTAACAGAACATGATCTTTTACAATTAATTCATGGACATCTCAAGAGGGATAATGAGTATCACTAACTAAAAGAGAATTAAATTTATTGGGCCCAAAAGCATGTAATACGCATTCAAAGAGTAAGACGAAGGTTCCAACTAAATTTTAAGAATCCGCTATGAGGTGAAAGGAAGCATCGACACACAACAACAAGAGCGATCTATGACAAACAAATATTTGCATAAGACTACTAATCGTGAGACATAATCGGATGGAGTTCTTCAAAATAGGAAGATTAAGGATTTGAATGAATCCTTCGATTTTAACTCAAAACTATCCACATTTCATAGCCAAAATCGTATAACTGGTAATACATACATTTATTTAAAAACGATCAAGCTAAATCTTTGCTTGTTATATCGAACGTTTCTTAATCTAATGAACAGATCAATTATTAAAATCTCATTCTACAACATATGTATAGAAAAACATTTATACATTTCCTGAAACTCTATACATATATATAATTTAACAACTTCATCTATAATGAATGTAAACGTAAAATTATCGACATTATAACAATATCGTATGAGAATGATTATTACTGAAAGTTTACTCAGCCTTATTAGGATTATCATTCAATCATCAACACAATTCACTAACGATATTCATACTCAATCATTTCAACGGATATTCTCAATTGTTCATGTTTAGTTAAACTGAATACAATAATTGAATATATAAAAAAAACTCTATATAGGAATTCAAATAAATTTCTTCATTCTATTTATCAAATACCATAACAGAAATAGTTGATTCTTGATGACAATCTTCAATCTGATGCTTGCGTGCCCCTCATTTCTCTTGCTTGCCAATCCTAGGACTTCACTGGTACCTCCCAACCAACACTAGGGGTACTCTTATTCCCCTTTATCCCCCCGAGCCACAAAGGGACCACACACAAGAAACAAGAAACAATAACAATCCAATTTGCCTATCAAGGAAGAGCTTCCACTCTTTCCACAAGCTTGGTATCTCATCTCTCACAAGTAAAACACAAGCAAACCAAGTTTTGACAGCATAACAATACTAAGAAAAGTGAGATCCCTTTCCTCTCTTCTCCAATTCCTTTATAGAAAAATCCCCAATGACACATGTCCTCATGCACAAATAATTAAATTTTTAATAATTTAATTATGATTATTCACCCACACACTTGTCACACTCTCCCCAGGATGCACAAGTAATTACCCTTTTATTTTATTTAAAAATCCATTTTCCCTCACATTCCCCAATGTGTTCCTGTTTTTTCTCTTAGATGTCTCTTAGTTCCCCAAATTCCCATTTAATGAGTGTACCCTAACTATATCTTAGTTTGAGTTGGTTTAGGAGTCTTCTTTTAGTTAGACTTAGTGGTAGATTGACTCAAGATACCATTCTATGTCTACACCTATTCTCTCATGTTTTAATTCATTTCCATTTAAAAAATACCTTTTATTATTCTCATGCACACATGTGAATTTTACCCAACCTTTAAATTTTTATTCCCCTTTTTCCTAGAGTTTGATTTTATCTCAATTCTCTTTAATTGATTTAATATTTTTATTTAGTCCCTTAATTAAACTTAGACTTAGACTTAGGCTTAGACTCTTGTTAGGCTTCTAAGTTTATAATTTAGTGACTAATTAATATTTTAATCTAACAAGGTCTAAACATTTCATTGTTTTCTAGGCCACCTAGATTTATTGACTCATGTTTAATTACGTGACGTGCCCTTGAAAACGCACCTCTGTGCTCCAAGGGTACCACTCGCCTTTGAGTGGTTTTGGAAGTTTTTCCAACCCTTCGAGTCAACACTCTATTTGGTCGACCTTTTGAGAGACTAAGGGCTTATAAGGAATAATGATTCCACCTTATTGTGCACCCCTTAGAATTCTTCGTGAGTGACTATCTCAGTCCTCCCTCATGGCATTGTGGACCTCTTGAACTAGGTAATCGTTAACCTACAGTTCAGGTCACGGTGGGAGTGCTAGTAGGCTGTAACAAGGGCACTGTCACACCTCTCCCTCAATGTCTGGTTTTTGTGCATGACCCCTTTACTCCTTATGTGAGTTGGATTAGAAAGCATCATCAAGCCTGCATCCACTGGAAAAAACAGTGTCAATAATTCATATAAATAAATCATAATGTAATCAATCATATATCACATGTGCGTATAATGAAATACTCAAACAAAATGCAATCCACTCCCTGACTCAATCCGGAGTCCAAGGAAGTCCATTGATGCCATCAACATCCATAACCTGTCATGTGTCTTGCACACTCAGGAGAACTCGTTAATAATATTTTCAATACATATACATATGAAAGTAACAATAAATCACAATACATCATCATCATATATAACTCATAATCAAGAGAAAAAAAAATCATAATGTACCAAAACCGGATCACTTGCATGCAAGTGTCCTCAAAGAATAAGTCAATATAAGTGTGATCAGTAGAATGAGATGTTATAGATTGAAAGAAGACTTCGTAAGCATAAGATGGATTTTGAAGGAAAGGAAGGAAAATATCCTCCCATGAGTCTAGAAGAAATGATGGATACACTTCGCTCGATGAGAGAGATAATAGATGATTTGCAACGAAGAATTCAAAATCTCGTAAGTAGAGAATATTCGGTAAAAGGAGAAGAAGGAGGCGATGGTGGTGGACCTTTAGATCCCCCTTCACCATCCTCGTCATCGTCTCCTTATGAGAAAAGTGAACATTCTTCTCATAAAAAGAATTCCTCTAGGAAGTCTGATCATAAGCTTCCTTTATTAAAATTGGATTTCAAGTTTGAATTGCCGACCTATGATGGAGAATTGAATGCCGAGAAATTGGACAACTTGATCAAGAAAATAGAGGTATATTGCATGGTTCAAAATATCATGGACCAAGTTGCAAAGATACAGTTAGTTTATCTTCGACTAAGCGACACAGCCTTAATATGGTGGTAGAGTAAGATGCAAGTTGATCTTGTTCAAAAGGGTAAAGTAATTTCCTCTTGGGATAAATTTTCCAAGGCTATAAGAAACAAATTCTATCCACTAGCTTATATGCAAACACCAATAGTAGAATGGCAACATCTGAGGCAGGGTAAAGGCCAACATATTCAAGCATATACATAGGAGTTCAAAAAGAAGGAATTATTATTAGATATTTCATTGTATACCCATGAAACTCTTCTAAAGTATATTGGTGGCATGAACTCATATCTTGGCCACACTATTTTAATGTTTAACCCTACTAAAATTGATAAAGTGTCAGTACAAGCTACACATCTAGAGGCTAGTAAGGGTAAGCATGCGATCGAATATAAGAAGCCATTCAATTTTGAAAAGAAAATGAAAGGTAAATGGAAGAGTAATAAATTAGCTACAGTAAAGCAAGCTGAGGGAAGACCTACATGCTCCCACTGTAAGAAAAAGGGACATGAGGAATCACAGTTTTGGAAGCTACATCCAGAATTACGACTGAATAAGTTCAAGGATAAAGGGAAGCAAAAGACTATTGCATCAACTCATAAGGATCTAGGGTCATAGTTCGGGGATGAATCAAATATCATGGAAATAGGAAGCAAAGGCATATCAACTATCAATTCTAATTCTTCAGTTCAATCTACCAAATTGGAAAGTGATACTGATCAAAAGAACAAAAGCAAGCTTTTCCATGTCAAAGTTATAGTCAAACATACAAAAGCATATACTTTATTTGACAGTGGATTTCAAGTTAACTTAATATCTGAAGCAATTGTTAAGAAGTTGGTTTTGAAGATGACACCTCATAAAAATACTTATCCCTTAGGATGGTTGTGTGAAGATGCTAAGTTGGAGGTGAAAAAATAGTGTAAAATCATATTTGCAATTACAACTAAGTTCTTTGACGAGGTTGAGTTAGATGTTGTACCTCTTTAAATTTGTGGCATTGTCTTGGGTAGTCCATATCTATTTGACAGGAAGTCCATATTCTATTGTGAAGAGAAAAAATATCATCTTTTCAAGGATGAGGTTGAGTATATTTTCATATCTCATTGTATCAAAACTAATGTTTCTTTAGTGAGCACATGGAAAATGAAGAGACTCGTGAGTGTAAGTAAATATTTTTTTCTCATGATAGTGAAACAAAAAGAAGAAGATATAATAGATGCTTTATCAGGTTGTGATCCAGATCATAAACAAGAGATGGTCAAAATCATATCTAACTATGATGAGTTGTTTCACAAACCTACAGGGTTTCATCCTAAGAGGAAGGTTGAACATGAAATATATTTGTAGCAGGATGCTCCTCTTTTGAATATTGGAATGTATAGGTCATCAATGATCGAGAATGAAAAAAATAAGAAATAGGTTTAGGAGTTGCTTGATAAAGGAATCATCAAACCAAGATCCTCTCTGTGTGGTTCTCCTATTGTATTAGTTCTAAATAAAGATGGCACGTGGAGGATGTGTATTGACTATCGATCCCAGAACAAAATTACAATAAAGAATAGTTATCATCTTCCCAAAATTGATGACTTAAAGGATCAATTAAAGAATGTTGTTTATTTCACTAGGCTGGACTTGAGAAGTGGTTACCATCAGATCAGAATTGCAGAAAGTGACATATGGAAAACTGCTTTCAAGACAAAACATGTGTTGTTCAAATGGTTAGTTATGTCATTTGGGTTATGCAATGCACCTGCGACATTCATGAGGGTAATGAATGATGTATTCAGGCCTTACATAGATGATTTTTTTATCATCTACTTAGATGATATATTGATATTTAGTCGAATATGGGAAGATCATATAAAGCATGTCAAGAAAGTATTTGAACTCTTGAAAAATGAGAAGTCGTATATCAAAATGTCTAACTGTGAATTTGGAAAAACTTCTCTGGTATATTTGGGTTACATTGTAGGTAATGGCTAGCTAAAGATAGATCCCGTAAAAGTAGAAGTCATTATGAAATGGCCCAAGCCAACTATTGTCACAGAAGTCACGAGGTTTTTAGGAGAAGTACAATACTGGAGGAAATTCATCGCTAATTTATCTTACATAGCAACTCTTCTACATGAATTAACAAGTGTTAAACAAGTATTTCAATGGGGAGGAAAGTAGTAGAAATCCTTCGAGACATTGAAGGAAAAGATAAGAACTGCACCAGTTTTGGCTCTGCCATATTTACAACATCCATTCCATATTCAAACCAATGGAGGGAGATCTTCAATGGGATCAGTCTTGATGCAACGAGGTAAACCTATATGTTACCATTGTGATACTTTTACACATGCTATGATTAATTATCCAACATATGATAAGGAATTGTATGTGTTGGTATAAAGTGTGAAGAAATGGAAGCATTTCTTAAAGGGGAATGAGACTATAATTCATACAAATCATCAACAATTACAATATTTGCAGTCACAGACCAAGATACAACAGTCACAACATTTCAGGTTGATGGGTTTCTTATAACAGTTTCATTTGGTAATTAAGTATAAGAAACGTATTCATAACAAGGTTGCAAATATGTTGTCAAGACCAGTGATTAATGCATCCACAATACTCTAGTATAATCCTCTAGATCATGAAAGTTATGAAGAAAAATATGCTAAGGATGATGATTTTAGAGATATATATGATGCATTAACTCATGGCAATGAGCAATCAAATTATTATATGCATGATAATTTGTTATATCATCTTGGAAATTTTGTATACCGAGAGATGAAAGAGTAAGTATAATAAGAGAAACTCATACATATCTCATTTCAGGTCATTTTGGGGTTGGTAAGACAATATCACAGTTACATAGATATTTTTATTGGCCTCGAATGAATGAAACAATTTTCAATTATATCAAAGGGTGTGCTATGTGTGCCACAAGCAAGCCTATCTACATAAAGTTGGGGTTATATACACCACTTCCAGTACCTTCTCAGCCATGGGAAAGCATGTCCATGGATTTTGTAGGGGGTTTTCTGATGTCCAAGACATGTCATTATTATCTATATGTTGTTGTGGATAGATTCAACAAGATGTGTATTTTAACACCATGTAAGAAACAGGTCACAACTGAAAAGACAACACAAATATTATTTGCTAATGTTTGGCTTAATTTTGGGTTTCATACATCTATTATATCAGATCGAGACTCTTATTTTTTGGGAAAAAATTGGTCTTGTTTATGGGAGCTCATGGGCACTAAGTTAAAGAAAAGAATGGATTTTCATCCACGGATAGATGGACAAACATAGGTGGTAAACAAAACAATGGGACATCTACTCTGAGGATATTGTAGCAAGCATCCTAAGTTATGGGATGAATAGTTACCTTATGTACAACATGCCTATAATCATGACATGCATTCTTCTACTTGGAAAAATCCTTTTGAAGTATGTCCGGGGTACTTTCCTAAATCAAATATGGAATTTTTTTTGGAGAAGAAAGTAAAGAAGATGGACATGATGATATAGATAAAGCTCAGAGGTTCATTCAAAAGATTCAACAGGTACATCAAGCAGTACATGAACAATTTATGGAAAAGTCAAGCCAAATATAAGGTGAGGCATGAAAAACATTGGGTTGATCATCAATTTGAATTCGATGATCAAGTATGGTTACATATCAACAAGGATAGAATGAAAGGGGAAGGTAAAAATATAATACCAATCCGATATGGTCCATTCAAGATCTTGAAGAAGATTGGTACTAATGCCTTTCGTTTAGATCTACCAGCCTATATGAAGATACATTTAGTGGTGAATGTTGAAAATTTGAAGCTTTATGAGTCTACTATGATTATGGATGAAGATGAAAGTATTCAAGTTCCAACAGTTGATGATTTTGCAACAAAATATTTGGACGAGCGACAGGAAGATATTATTCTCAACAGAAGGATCAGAACTTCATAGAGAGGTGATGTGGAATATCTTCAAGTTGGTCTTAAAGGGGTAAAACCAAGTAAAGAAAAATGGATGGATATTGGAAGTGTGAGGGAACTATACCCTCACTTAGTTGCTAAATAATAAAAAACTTTTGGTGGTCCAAAAGGTCTCCAATGGGGAGGAATAATCCAGGATGATCCAGGAATGATCACAGAGGTCTAGGAGGATCTGAAACATACACAAAGGTCTAGAAGGGTTCATAAATGATCAAAATTCAATTATCCCAAATGCTCTCGAAAATTACATCAATGTGTAGAGCTTGACACTATCTTTCCAATGATGCAAAAATCACCTCAAATAGAGTTCGTATGCAAAATATATGGTTGGTCGAAGTTCAAGTCAACGAGGTCAAAGGTCAAAATCAAAGGGGTCAAGGTGACATGTGTCACTACTACAAGGGTGACACGTGGAACAACTGTACAACCGTATGAAAATGACATGTCCATGCCCCAAGGTGCCACGTGGTATGACCGTACATTGACTAGGCAGTTGATAAGGCATGTCATATAATGACATGACCATACAAATGAACAAATCGTGTGAGGACGCGTGGAAGAGATAAGCCAATGAGAGGCTGCCATGTGGAAACCTCCCATTGGCCAATTATGAATAGTAATTATCAAAAGTATGGGATTCGACGAGGGTCGAACTCACGACCTCCCATAACCATACCCATCATCCATTACCATTGCACTGCACACATGAGACTTAACAAGTATATGGTCTTATTTTTATTTTATGGTTGAAGTATGGTATAGTTGGACAGGAATAGGGCTGAGGGCCTAGTCCTTGACCCATATTCCAAGGTTATATGTTATCCAATGTGACTACCAAATGTTCACGCTATATTCGTGGGAGGTTTGAACTATATACCAATAGATAACCCAAAGTTCGGGTGGTTTCCAACCGATATTCTATATATGTATATTATATAACAAAAAAAATGTTGACGGGGGAAGGTTTGCAGGTTTGAACGCTTGACCTTTCTCCCCATAACCCAACATTTTAACCATTAGACCATACCTTGCAATTTGTTACAACAAACCAACAACTTTGTAATTAATGTTGTGCCATGGAATTCGAGTAGGAGGTTAGGGTCCGTGCCCTATTTAATGGGCATGCAACCCAAGAAGAAGGACATACTCATTAATATGCAGATTATAGTCTCAAAGTTCGTGCCAAGGACAATAGGGCTTTAAGGCTACACCGTAAAGCATGCCGAGAGGTCCCTTGACGGAATTTTAAGAACTTTATACTCATTTTTCATGATTTTTTGCAAGGAATCCAATGGTACATTATGTTTTTGAGTTTGAGCAACACAGAAAAAGGTCATTGTAAAACACAAGCATTTGAGCATTAATAAAGAGTTCTCTATTGGAAGCAGACCCAGAGATGTATCCCAAATCGGGTGAACTCCGTTATCAAACTTGTGTATGTGATATTATCATTATTGTTCATTTTGTGCTCAGTTATTTGTAAGTCTTTTATCATTAAAGTGTATTTGGTTAGATAAGTATTTCACATGTAAATTGCAAACAATCAAGCAATCATTATTATTTCGAAGGTCAAGTAGATGTTATTGTGTATTTAAGATTAATAAGCATCTAAGGATTTTTCGAATCAAGGAGGGGACCCTGCCTCCTTAGGTGAGGTACTGGTGTAAGAATGTAGTAGGTGTTGAATGCTTAACACACCATCAATTAAATAGGAATGAAACAAGATTTTTATTAAATAAAAATAGGTGGATCAATACAAGTTTGTCTTATAATTTTTCTGCTATATATCTTTCGTCCCCTGGGCCAGAGAGAGTGAGCATACTTATACAAAATGACTACTTCCTAAATGATCTAATAAAATGAATGGAAAACCATGAGAATCAGGCTATCTCATATTGTTACATCACATTTTCCAAAATAGGGAAAAAATTGGGTGTGTGTTGACTGAATAAGTTACGACAAGTGGTGGTTGAGTTGTTCATTCCATTCTGGCACTCAATTTCCCTTGTTGTGTTCATGAGTGGTTTTTGGTTGACTAGTTGATCCCTAGTGACAATTGTTTGGTGGACCAATGAGCTGTTGCGGGGTTGCAACAATTGGCTGTGGTGAGAAGTGCAACACTAGGAGTTGCAACACTGAGAGTTGCAGCAACAAGAGTTGCAACAATGACCAACGTTATAACACTAGGAGTTGCAACAATGACCAAAGTTGCAACAACGACCAAAGTTGCAACAACTACACTTGAACAAGAATTGGAACTTTCATGTTGGGAAGGTACATGTGCAACATTTTTCCTGTTAAACATTGTTAGCACGACATGTGATAATCTCCTAAAAAATGCATACAAATAAGTATTGAAATGGCATACTGAGTGAGTGATTATACATTGACAAAAAATGTGTATTTGTGGATGGAAAGTGTATAAATATGGAATGGAAATGGGAAAAATGTGTTCAAAAAGTATTGGATGAGTGTTATAAAGATGTCAATTTGAGCACTTGTTATCATACCCTCGCAACTTGTTTAGGTATTCCAACCAACCTCCCTGCTGGAAAATTTTCCCAATGTTCTCTTAAGCCTCCAGCAAGAGGGTCTTTGTGGGCTCTTGACGATTTAGTGAGCCTCCCATTTTCCTTGTCAGAGCTAAAATGACTGTGGTTGCAACTTGGTATGAACGGGTCAGAGGGTAGCGAGTTCAAAATATGAACGTGAATGACAGTGGGAAGGGGTAATTATGTTATGGTTTGGGTAATAATGACTGTGTGAGGACATTTTAGTGATGTAATTAGGTCTCAATTATGCCAATTCATTGCTTACTCATTACACAATTCAAGAGATGTACCTCTCAAACTTGTCGTGCCTTGTCCTGATTGCACATACCTTCGTCAAGATTCCATGTTAGCCATCGAGAGTTGCAACAATATCCTAAGGTGCAACAGTGGTGCAACAGAGTTGTAAAAATGTGTAGGGTTGTAGCAGTGGTCCGTAGTTGTAGCAATGTGCGAAGTTGCATCAATGGAAAGGGTGAAAGCAACAATGCTTTCAAGTTGTAGCAACGTTTGGAGTTGCAGCAATACAATTGAGGTTCAAAGCAGTAGCACTTTGCATAGTTGCAGCAGTGGTCAATCTTGTAGACATATTGCATAGTTACAGTAATGACGCATGGAGTTGCAGCGAGGTATAGAGTCGCAACAACGGTGTGCAGAGTTTCAACAATAGCGCGTAGAGATGTAGGGGTCTTCTGGATTTACAACAACAATGAAGTTATATCAATTCTCCAGATTAGTAGCAACATGTGATTAAGGACTGCATCTTGACATGGTATCTTAGTAGGATTCATCTTTTCTCAAATTGGTTTCAGTGAAGTTGCAACATTTATATGCAGAGTTGTAGTGAAAGAAGTTGCAACAACAAGAGTTGTAGTGGCTGGAGTCACAACAACGAGAGTTGCAACAATGGGAGTTGCAACAACGAAAGTTGCAACAATGAGAGTTGTAGCAACGGGAGTTGCAAAAGCAAGATTTTCAACAACGGGAGTTGCAACAACAAAAATTTTCACCCTTGCATATCTTGAAAAAAATATTTTATTAGGACAAACAAGACTTTATTAAAAACTTGAATAGAAGGATCTTGACATAAAAATCACAAAACCGNGCATGTCATGTGTCAGTGTAAGCTGATTTTCATGAAACATGCCCCCAGGTATGTCCCTAAGGGTTTTCATATATGGGTGTGTTTTCTTATTTTTTTTTAAACATGAATGAATCATTCAGTAGGGGTTCACCCCTTGTTAACAATCTCCATTTCATTGTCAAGCCATCCACTAGTGATCCTATTTAGAAAGGCTTCCTTGAATATAGGTTCATGATCTAATCAAATCTCATGTCCATTTTCCATCAGAGGATTTCTCTCATCATCAATGGTGCGAAGTTTGACAGCTCCATTTTCATATATAGTATTAATATCGTAAGGTCTGAGCCATCTAGTGTGGAAATTTCCTCTGAAATATTTGAACCTGGAGTCGAATAACAAGGCCTAGTCTCCAACTTTTAATTTCTTCTTCTTAATGAACTTGTCATGCCACCAAGCTCTTTGATGTTGTCTTAATGCGGTGTGGTGCAGGGAATCCTGTCGAAGTTCATCTAGTTTGTTGATCTAGAGGAGTCTTTGTTTATGAGCTTCAGTTAGGTCCATTCCAAGTTGTACAACTGTTCTAAGTGTGTGGATATATGTTTCAATCGACAAAAATACTCTCTTTCCATACAACAATTCATATGGGGTAAAAATGATGGTAGTCCTCCATGTCATCCGGTAGCCCCATAGAGCTTTAGGTAGTCTATCAACCCAATATTTGAGGTGTAGTTTGATAGTCTTAGTCATGATGGCCTCAAGATTATTTTTTTTTCCTTCTACCTATCCATTGGCCTACAGGTGATATGGTGTGGTAACCCTATGTTTGATATTGTATCTTTCCATAAAGTCTCTAATGATTCTTGAAGTGAATTGAGTTCCTCCATCAATAATTATTTCCTGAGGTATTCCGAATCTAGTGAATATTTCTTCATAAACAAATCCTACTACCGCTTGTTCTATCACAGCCGTGAGTGCCTTGGCTTCCATCCATTTTGTGACATAATCTGTGCATACTAGGATGTAGGATTTACGATGGGAAGGAGAATTGATCGTCCCTACAAAGTCCAGGGCCCATTTATCAAATGGTTCCAATACCAACTATGGTCGTAGCGACATCTCGTCTGATTGCACTAGTCTTCCCATGCACTGACAACTATCACACCTTTTTACATATTCCTTGGTGTCTTTGAAGATAGTAGGTCAATAGTACCCTTGATGAAGTACCTTGTACCCAGTCCTTTTTTTTACAAAGTAGACTCCACACAGGCCATCATGACAAGATTTCAAGATCTCAGAGATCTTGTCTTCTCGCACACATTTCCTGATGATGAGATACAATCTCGTGTAGAAGAGACAACAATCGATCCATGAGAACCTCCAACTTTGTTTGGTGATCTTTTTTCGGTCCTTTGGAGATAAATGATTTGGAAGACTACTTGCACCCAAGTAATTAGCCATATTTGTGAACCAAGGAGAGTTAGTAGAGACTATAAATAGGTTCTCATTAGGAAAATAATATTCTACAGGTGGCTCATTATCGTTAGATGTAAATATTGAAAGGAAATTATCCACTACATTATATTTTCCTAATTTATTTAAGATGGTTATATCATATTCCTATAGTAATAATAAACACCTAGTTACCCAGCCATTAGTGATAGGTTTGTTTATTAAATATTTTATGGCAGTATGGTCAATATGCAATATTAATGGATGTCTTGTGATGTAATGCCAAAATTTGTTAATTCCATGTATTACCACAAGAAAATCTTTTTCTGTTACCATATAATTTAGTTCTCTGGATGAAAGATTTTCGCTAATGTAGTAGATCGTGTATGGATCATTTCCTTCTTGTTATCCTAGAAGAACTCAGATGGCGGTGTTCGATGCGTCTATAGAAATATGAAATGGGAGGGGCCAATTGGACCCTCTTAAAATAGGAGCCTTAGACACCTTAGTTTTTAGTTATTCAAATGCATGCTGGCAGGTTTCTGTCCACAAAAACTTAAAATCTTTGTTAAGCAAAGAAAATAATGGAAGAGCAATTTGTGAGAAATTTTCAATAAAATGACAATAATAACCAACATATCCTAAGAAACTTTGTACCTCTTTTTGCAAATATGGATTTAGAAAGTTTAATATTATCTTGATTTTCGTCAGATCCACTTGGATGCCTTTAGCTGAGATGTGGTGCCCTAGTACGATGTTTTCTTTTTTTTGTAAGTAAGAGTATTTTATTAATATATAAAGAGCCTCCAAAAACAAAACCAGAGTTACAGAATGTTCAGAATTGTCATGCTGTAGTAACTGAACTACCCCAAGGGGAAACCAATTCAGCCAGCCGGTGTTATGGTCTACATGTCTATCAAACTAGTAAAACTGTAAACAGAGTTGAGAGTAGTAAACTAAAAACATGAGTATATTCTTCATGAGGGTCATACATTTGGCTTATATTCCGGCTAGGTGGCATGGGTTGTCTCATTCCAGAGCTCTTCTTCGACAGGTGTTCCTCGCCATTCCATCTGCGCATTAGCATCCACATTATCCACTGCTGCTGCAACCTCCCCATCCACGTGCATGGCTTGCCCCAAGTCGTCACCTTCCACTGGAAGCTCCTGTTCGCTCCTACCAAATGTTTCTGCTGGGACGTGCTCAGCTTGCGTTGCTACTCCCTGGAAGGTGGATAGGATATGGAGGAGTGCATAGGTCTTTCCATCTAGTTGCTGCAGTCGGAATTGTAGATCATCCACGCCCTGTTGGAGCTCGAAGACCAGCCCATAAAGAATGCCCATACTGTCCTGCATCTTCTCATCTAGGATGGAGTCAGAGAGAGAATGTGGAAAAGGTGGTGCTTCCAAGGGTGGGCAAATGTGAAAGGCTTCTGAAGCCAACACAGGTGCGCTGGCCGGGGGAAGTGGAGGTGCTTCAGGAGGTGCTTGAGAAGTTGAGGCCTTGTCTAGGATGGGCTCTAAGGGTAAGCCGAGCGACCTGTGCGTAAGAACCAAATATTCAAGCTGGGAAGAGGTGGCAAGTGGTTCAAGTTCAGGCTGTGAAGAGTGCGATGAGTGCGAGGAGTGCGAGGAAAGTGAAGATTGGGAGGAGTGCGAGGAAAGTGAGGAGTGCGAGGAAAGTGAAGACTGGAAACTAGGGCGAGGTATACGCGCTCGTGGCCGAGATGGAAACCAGGGCGAGCCCCTTCTTGGCCTGCCTCTTTGCCTAGGCATACTGACATCTCGGGGGAAATGGTTGGGTTGCGAGGGAAGCCCCAAGTGAATGGAGAGGGCTGGAGAAGAGCCAGTTGCAGGAGAGTGCCAAGGAGATAGTAAGAAGGGTTTGAAGCACAAAAGGAGAGCGCCAAGGAAGAGGTAAGATGGAATGAGCCATATCTGCACAGCTGGAGGAGATGAAGGCTGAGCCACATGTAGTGGTTGATGGCACCTTCAATGAAATCGTCCATTGAGAGGACAGCCAGAGACGGGAAGCGCACTAGGCTTAATGGCGCCTCGGACGTCGTAGGAGGATTTAATTACATGAGGGTGGTGGTTGTTCTTGGCATGGATCCGTCACATGGCCTTCGCCACGCTGGCCTGTGCGCACCTCCTCGTTTTTCCATGTGTCCCACACCATCACCCGATCCGGGGCCTTATCCACTAGTGTGGCTTTATGCTTACAGTGCTGGAGTATGGGATTTAATGGATTGAGGGAAGCTTGGCACATGAGTTCCAGTCCATCCCAATCCATCCCCAAGTTTGCCAAGTCATCCACTATCTGATTGGCCTTCCTTCTAATGTGAGAGGGTATGAAGGCCTGATTGGGTTGTAGGAGATTCGGGATTTTTTTTAGTCCATGAGAGAGTCTCTAGCAGGGTGATATTCAATTTGGGTCAGCTCCATTTAGAATTCTCCTGAAGAGATTGATAATGACTAGGGAATCCCCTTTTACAATCAGCTTGGTGAAGTTGTGTTTATTTGCTAATTGCAATCCTCTGGTGAGCCCCCAAAGCTCAACTACATTGTTCGTAGTGTGGCCTAGGCTGCCTGCGTTAATGAGAAGGATGTGTCCTTGATGATTTCGGAAAACCACTCCATAACCTGCTGCTCCTGGGTTACCTTTGGAGGCTCCATCGAAATTGAGTTTGATGAAGCCTTCCTCAGGGGGAGTCCAAATTGAAGGGATGCTTTGAAGAGGGAGTGAGAAGGGGGAAGGGGGCGGGTTCTGAGCAAGAGGGATTTTCCAATACTAGAGGATAATAGGTTTAGAAGAATTTCCCATTAGATCCTTTGCAGTCCAATGATGAAGGCTGATAGTTTCTAGGATGTTGAGGCAGCATTGGTTCCAACAATGTTGCCAAGGGAGCTGGGTGTTTCTGAAGATCCTTCTATTTCTTTCCTTCCAAATTTGCTAGAGTATGAAGCCTGGAAGAAGTTGCCAGATACGGTTAAGAAGGGGTGATTGAAAATCCTGGTCTCTCCATTCTGCAATAGTGTCGATGACGCTGTCTCGTTTGCGATCCGAGGTGCGCATGATCTGCGCACTTTGGTCCCAGGCTTGAGCTGTGTAGGAGAAGGTATTGAGGAGATGGTTCATGGTTTCAGCTTCTTTTCCATAGAGCATGTAGATAGACGGGCCAACAAAACCCCATTTTGAAAGGTTATCCCAAGTGAGAATGCTCGAATGAGTGACAAGCTAGAGGAAGAGAGTAATTTTTGGCCAGTGTTTTAGGGCCCAAATTTTGCTCCATACTCTTCCTGTGTGTTCAGGGTCAGAGTGAGTTTTGATGGCATAGGTCTCTTTTGTGCTGAAGGTGAAAGTATCCTCATCTTAGAATGTCTTCTCCAGTAAGAGTGGGAATTTTCCATTTTCTCAATTCCTCATACCAGGGTTTTAGGTCCACATGTGCCTCTATATTCAGGTGGTCTTTATTTAAATTCCAACATCTCTAGGTGGCGTCTGTTGGGTCATCTTGCTAGTAGTCTGCTACCTTTTTCAGTCTCGCCTGAGTAGCTGGGATGCTGATACTGTCAGCCCAGTCTTCCTGGTCTAGAGTTGGCCGCTGCTGCCACAAATCCTTCCAGAAGCGGGCTGTTTTCCCATTCCGAATTTCCCAAAAAGCATGATTTGTTACCAGATGCTGATTTTTCTTAGCTGCAGCCCAGATTAAAGATCCAGGGTTGTCCCCATTCCACCGGATCAAGTTCCTCTCTACCATATTGGGCACATATTTTCCCCTCTAGAGCTTGGCCCATAAGTCATTGGGTCTTTTTAACCATCGCCACCAGATCTTGGCACTAAGGACTTTGTTCATGATTGAGGGGTCCCTTATCCCGAGTCCTCCCTGAGTTTTGGGCTTGCAAAGTTTTTCCCAGCTGATCAGTGCGATTTGTTTACTTGTATTGAGGCCCTACAATAGGAAGTTCCTTTGCAAGTTTCTTATGGTTGTAAGGACAAAATTAGGGGCGACAAGCACCGAAAAGGTGTAGATTGGAAGGGCTTGAAGCATAGCTTTGAGAAGAATGAGGCGGCTGGGAAAGTTTAGGGCTCTGTAGGTCCAGGAAAAAAGCCTTTTGGCAAAGGAGGAGAGGAGATGTTCCCAAGAGGAGTTTCTAAGGGCATTGTCTAGCAGGGGAATGCCAAGGTATTTGGACAGAAGGGAGCTTCTGGTGAACCCAAGGATGATAGAGATATTGTTCTGGATTGGAGCGGGCGTGTTGAAGAAGAAGATATGGGATTTGTCTTTATTGAAGTCCAATCCTGAGGCCTCAGAGAAATTTTGAAGGATCAAGAGGAAGGAGTGTGCTTCTTTAACTATGGGGGAGCCCATCATCAGGGTATCATCAACAAATTGGCTATGCGAGATCGAGGGGAGGAGATACCATGCAGAGGTAGACCCATCAACGAGTTGCTTGCTATGGCTGCATGTATGGATCGACTAAGACCCTCGACCATGATAATGAAAAGGAAAGGGGACAGAGGGTCTCCTTGTCTGATTCCCCTGGAGGGAGAGAAAGGACGGGAGGGAACCCCATTAACCAGGATAGAGAAAAAATCCGAGGAGGTGAGCTTTAGAATCCACTCTACCCAAAGGTGGTCGAATCCAAAGGCAAGGAGCATTGCACGCATGTAGTCCCAACTTAACTTGTCAAAGGCTTTAGAAATATCAAGTTTAAACATCATACCTGGAATTCGGGTCTTTTGCAAGGAGTGGATAACTTCATGAGCTAAGATGACGCTGTTCAGGATCTGCCTGCCTTCGACATAACCCGATTGTTCCAGAGAGATGATCCCTGGTAGGATGGGCTTGAGTCTTCTAGCAATCACTTTGGTTAGGATTTTGTAGATGATGTTGCACAGGGAAATGGGCTGGAACTGCATGGGGTGAGAGATCTGCCCCTCCTTGGGTATGAGGGAGAGGAAAGTCATGTTAAGAGTTGGGAGGACTTGTCCTAAATATCGAGTGTCTTCAATGATTTCCCAAACCTCTTCCCTGATCATTTGCCAGGAATGGTGGAAGAAGTCGCTAGTGAATCCATCTAGATTTGGAGCCTTGCCTTTGGGGGTGTTCTGAAGTGCCTAGTCTACCTCCTCAATAGCAATGGGCCTGAGCAGGGCGAAGTTTTGTTCCAGAGTTATTAGGGTGGGTATATGCTGCGTGATCTTGGCGATGGCTTGAGATCTATCCGCTAGGGGTTCCGTGAGGAGATCCTTGTAAAAAGAGACCAGTTCCTTTTCCAGTTCCTCATGGGAATGGATAAGTTGGCCATTGGTGGAGGTTAACTGAGTCATTCGGTTGGTATGTCGTCGTTGAATGGTGGTCCTGTGAAATAATTTTCTATTTCGGTCACCTTCCTTGAGCCATTGGATGCAAGATTTTTTCTTCCAGAGAGTCTCTTCTTGGGCTTTCCTTGCCTCCAGCCGTTGATTAATATTTGCCTCCTTGATTTTAAGATCTTCCATAAGATCTTGCTCCCGGATTTGTCTCTGTGTCATGCTCCTTTGTTCTGTCAGCTGCTTTTGGGAGTTAAAGATGTTTCCAAAGGTTTGCCTGTTCCAGAGTCTAAGTTGTTTCTTAAGGTTCTTGAGCCTTTGCTGGAATCGATACATTTTGGAGCCATGGGGTACCTTTGTCTCTCTCCACCAAGCTTGGATCTTATTGTAAAAATCTGGGTGGCTGAGCCAGAACTGCTCGAATCTGAAGGGTTTTCGGCCTGGGGTGGCAAGCACCTCCAGCCAGAGCTGGATGGGCCAGTGATCCGAACTGTGCTAATCGAGAATATTTGACTCCAGAGCTATGCCTTCTATCATGAGGGATTCATAAATTAGGAAACGATCCAGTCTGCAGGCAATTTGATGTGTTCCAGTTCTTCTGTTTGTCCAGGTGTAAGTGCCATTGGGGGTTTCTAGGTCTATGAGGTTGCTGTTGTCAATGAAACTACCGAAGTCACTGGCTTCTTGATCTAGGCGCCGAGTGCCTCCTTTTTTTTCTTTCAGGTTGCGAATAAGATTGAAGTCTCCCCCAACAATCCATCTGTTGCTCTCGACTAAGGTAGACATGTACTCCAGGTTGCTAAGAAAGGTCTGCTTGTCCCCAGGGTTGGCTGGCCCATAGACATTAGTAAGGTGGCCAGGTTTGTTGGAGCCAATGAGCCTGTAGGCTGCTGTAATGGACCAATTGGTAGTGATGAAGTTTTCCATGATGGTAGTGGTGGGGTTCCATAGCATAGCTAGGCCTCTTTCCGTGCCAATGGCTACTGTGGAAACCACCTCCCCTTGCTTCCAATAGTAGGGGAGAAGCCTGTCTATGTCTTCGGTGGTGCATTTTGTTTCTTGGAGTAGCATAATGTCCGGTTTTTCTGCCAAAATCAGTTCTCGTAGCATCTTTTGCTTGCTACGTCTATTGAGACCTCTTATATTCCAGTTGATGATCTTCATGAGGAAGAGGGGGGAGGGAGAGGGGGAAAGCTGTCTGAGATAAGGTGGATTTGACCGGAGTTCACCATAAAGTGACCTATCTCTTGTATAAGCTTGTTTGTTGATTTCCTTCCCCTTTTCTTTTCATCTTTCTATGGTTTAATCTGACCCTTTGATTGATTACCCTGTATTCCCAGACCCTTACTGGATCTGGCTGTGGATCCAGCTGAGGAGTTGAGGAAAACTTTGTGCACTTTCCGCAATTGGTCCAGGGGTATGGTGTACAGTTTCTGGTGTTGATAAGCATGCTCTAGATGCTCCAGGTCCACTCTTGCTAGTTCCTGCTCATCAAGATCCATCTTGACATCCGTCCTCTTGCTCCAAGTGGCTCTTCATTCTAATATATGGATCTATTGTCGAGTTGCTTGGATCCTTTTCCTGTATTGGTCCTTTACCCCCTCTGCCTGTTTGTTGGGGTGCACTTTCCTTCCATAAATCTTTGGGGTTTTGGGGGTCTGAGGGATTCTCCGGTTGATCTTGTAGTATCTCATATTTATTGCTGGCGGACAGATCCTTGTTTGTCTGAGTTACCTGTTTTCTTCCTGTTTGTCTTCTCTTCCCTGATGCTGGAATGAAGCCATCCCTGTCTTTGCCGGCCTCTGAGTTCCCCTCTTTGCGTGCAACATTGAGGGGGCATTCTCTAAAGAGATGTTCGTGCTCATGACATTTCCGATATCTGAATGGAATATGTTCATAGTTGATGGTTTGCATCCAGTCTTTTTCGTGGTACTCTAGGATTATGGATCCCGGGAGCGGCTTGGCTATGTTTAGGTATACACAGATGCATGCATATGAGGTGTATCTTCTTTGCTTTGTGGCCTCCGATGATTTCACATAAACCCCAATAGTATTACCTATGCCTGCCAGAACCTCCTCTAGCCAGAATTCCTGGGGTAAGGAGTATAGTCTGATCCATACTGGTGCATGTGCAAAGTCTTCCTTTTCAGGGCTGAATTTCTCTATCCAGAACCTTAAGAAAAGTCCTGCTGAGTTGAAAAAGTAAGGCCCTCCATCAAAAATACGGTTGCGGTCCTCCAGGTTGTGCAAGATGATGGTGAAGAATCCCTTGGAGACCAGTTGTAGTTCATAATGCCCCTTTGGCTTCCACCAATGTTGTATCCATTTGATCAGGTCCCGTTCTGAGGGCAAGAGCCCTAAGAATTTGCCTACTAACTCGTAGTCCCTCATATATTGCTTTTGTTCCTCAATGCGCGGTGAACTGATGATGTACTTCGAGGCTTGTGGTGCTTGTGGGATGCATTTTCTTGGTAGCCATGGCATTGACGCTGTTGCAAGTATTGGCGCATTAACTGAGTCAACATCCATCTCTTTGTCCTTGAAATGTCCTTCCATCACGAGCTTTGAGCGTAGATCTGGGGGAGGCTCAAACGTGGGTTGCTTTGATCCCTCTCCCAGGCTTCCATTCGCCGTTACCTAGCTGTAGGAGGTGCCTTTTGGCCCTCCCTTCTTCAGATTCATGAGCCCCAATGGGGCGAAGGTTGTGACAGTGCGGCTGAAACCCTAAACCTAAGTTGCAAAGCGCATCATTCTCATATCTTGATCAACTAATTTGAAGGCCATTTGGACACCCATTTTAGAGTTGCATACGTGGTGTGCCCTAGTACGATGTCGTTAGTTAACATCATTGCACATTTCTCATTACTAAGGGAAACGTTTGATTCTTTAAACCTTATCAATGGTTTCTCTATATTTGTTAATGCCTCATCAAATTCATTACCATATGTCATAAAGTCATCCATATATATTTCCACACAATCAGGAATTAAATCATAGAATATACCAATTACAGTGCTTTGAAAGGTGGCAGGGGCATTACATAACCCGAATGGTAGAAAACGATAGGAAAATGTCCCCCATGGAAAAGTAAATGGCTTTTTGTCTTGATCCTTAGGCGCGATCTAGATTTGGTGATACTTGTTGAATCCATCAAGGAAAGAAAAGTATTTCTTCCTTGCTAATGTATCTAGGACCTGGTCAATGAATGGTAGTGGGAAATGGTCTTTGTGTGTTTCTTTATTGAGTTCTCAATAGTCCACACAAATTCTCCATTTGCCATTTTTATTTGGTACCATGATGAGAGGGGAGACCCATTGGATGTAAAAAATTGGATAGATAAAGTTGGTTGCAAGCAATTTGTGTAGCTCTTCTTTAACTATGTCCTTCAGAGCCAGATTCCTCCAGTGCCAGGGCCAGTGAATGGGTCTAGATCCTTCTTTGATGTACATATGGTTTTTTCATAAGTAGGGATGGATTCCCTTCAAGTCAGAGTAGTCCCAGGTGAAGGAATCACTGTGCTTTTGTAGCACTTTAACCAGTCGCTCTTTTTGTTGTTCAGTCAGTCCCTGGTTGATTTTCAAGGTTTTCTCGGGGTTGATTTCTATAATTTCTATGAGGGACCCTTGATATTTTTCAGGTAAGGACTCATGTTCTATAGGTGAGATGCTTTTTGAGCCAAGAGAAACCTATGTTTTTGGATGCATAACATGCTTAAGAACATGTGCGTTGGTTGAGGAAGAAGAAGAGGCTACGAAAACATCGATTTCATCATCCTTTGTTTTATCTACAATGGCCAGGTACTGATCTATAGTGAGGACTTGATGAAATTTTTCTTCTCTTTCACTATCTTCTTCGTCAGTCCAGAGTGGTGTTTCAAAATCTATGTTGGGTTTGGCAGGATGATATAGGGTTAATTTCTTTGTGGAGGTCCCATGGGAAATGGTCATGTTTCTCGACCTACAACTGATGTAATCATCAACAATGGCCAACCAAGGCCTTCCCAAGATTAAAGGATACACCTCAGTTAGGTTTTGGGTTGTATGATCATAAAGTCAACAAAATATTCCCATGAATATACGAAGATCACTACGTCTTCTAAGATTCCATCTGGTTTGATAATTGATCTGTCAGCGAATTTAAGTATGGTTGGGTTTTACCTAAGACCAGTGAGTCCTAAGGCTTCCATAGTCTTGCAAGTCATAACATTTATGGTAGCACCAAAGTCAATTAATGTATTGCTAATGAGTGTATTTTTAATCTGCACATTAACTACCAGGATACTAGGGTCAGAATATTTGGCTGTGAGAAATCCACCCATCATTAAGTCTGACAGTTTTCCCATAACATGGACAGTGTGGGGACCCTTCCTTTTTTCTATAAGATTTTCTTAAATAAATTTCTCGTATCACTTTCAAAAAGATAGGAACATCTTTGATGGCTTGGAGCAACAATATTTAAACACACACATTCTAGACTTCCCCCAGGAAGTCAAATTCGGGCTGAGTAAGAGGTTTATCTAGGTTTAATCTTTCTGTATAGGGTGGGTTTTGAAGTTCAGGGTGGGAATTATCATCTTTCGAAGGTTCATGAGATTGATTTTGTTTTATTTCTTCATTCCATACATCCTCATTCAAATCTTCAATACGAAAAGGAGGTTGGTCGTTGGTTAATGTCTTCCCAGATTAAATATGGATATCATTGCAGTCCAAGGAAGAGATGGAATACGTAGGGCATGAAACAATCCCGACAACTTATGCTGGTTGGCATGGCCTTCCATTATTAGGGTTAGGGATGGGTTGTGCAGGTAATTAGGTTCGAAGAGGGGCAGATGTGGATGCATGCATCTGGGGAGAGGGAAGAAGTTGCATGGGTGGTTGTGTTATGGGCTATTGAGGGCCTCCTAAAGTGGGATTTCTCCACCCATGTTGCCATAACTGGTTTGGAGGAGGAGGAGCCACCCATTGTTGTGTAGGAAAATACAAAGGTTGAGAAGTATACTGCATGGAAGTGTTAGTCCAATATCAATTGAAATACCGATATTAGTCTTGAACCATACTTTGAGGTCTGGGTTTCCATGGTTTCTTCTAAGAGACAAAGCATAGATGCTTTGGTTCCTCAACTTTCTGATAGATGGATTTCAATCCTGGAAAGGATGGACAATTGCAAGTAGTGTGGTCCTCACTAAATATTTCACAAACCTTGATTTGGTCTAATGGACATTCCTTCCACGAGTGTTTCATTCTACATTTTGGGAAAAAGATGGCCAAAGATCATTTTCATATTTTGTCTTCTTCTTCATTTGCAGTTCCAACTGAGAGCTCAAGGAACTAATTATATCAATCTTGAAGTCCTCTAACATGTTCCTGATCTATACTCTTATGAATCCACCTCCAATAATATTGGCAGTCCTTGTTAATATCTCTCTCGGTCCTTTGCCTGCTTTTGAAGTACCTCTGGAATATTTCTGACAAGTTCCAAGAGAACGTCATAATCTAACTGAGAAACATCTCCTCTTCCCATCAGGTTGAGGATTTTGATGCAATCATCTTGTATTCCTCTCAAGAATAATAGACGTTGTGTCTTAGGAGACAAATATCCTTGCCTTCCACTCTGCAAATTATAGTTGAATCTTTCAACATAATCCTCAAGGCTCTTCTCTTCCTTTTGTGTCATCTTAAACTCTTCCTCCCTCCTTTATTTATCCTTACAATAATCTTGGTAATTTTCTTGGAATTTCTTCATCATCTGGTCCTATGTGCAGATGTTGTCGCTACCAAGGCCCACGAACTAGCATAGTGCAGCGTTATTGAGTGTGGCAGGAAAAAGTTTCAATTTTTGGGCATCTGACATGTAATCACAACTTCTACAATGCACGTCGAATTTGAAGAGGAAGGTGTCAGGATCTTCTTTAGATAAACCATGAAAATTTGGAAAGGATGAATGAGGGATATTCTCCATTTGATCCTCTAATTGGAAATATGAAGGTAGAGGTTTCCTCCTTGACAACTTCATTTGCCATCTCTCTCCAAGGGTTGTATTTTATCTTTGAAGGTTCTTTAGGAAAGATGAACTCGCTAGAGTGGTATTGTTCACCGATCAGATCTTCTGAAAGTGGAACCTCTGTGTGCATAGAACCCTATATAGTCTCATATTATTGAGTGGAGGTCTCAGGTATCCTTTTGGTAATGGAACTTGTTGTAGGTTATAGATAGTCTGATTGATTGTGCTCCTTTCCCTCTTAATATTGACCTACATTATTATATTTACGAGAATTTTTGGATGAACTAATGAATATACCTTGTTGATATCTAACTTTATGCATAGAAAATATTAGAAAAAAATTCTACGAATTGCAAATATATATATATATATATATCGATCTACTGAAATGAATATCCAAACAATAGTAAAACAATGACTATACTTTTGACAAATCCCCAACAACGACACCCAAAATGACAAGATTTTTAATTTCCTTTCTAATTTCTTAGAAAGACAACTAAAAAGGAAAGTGCATTTAATTATCAATCTGAGGCTTGTATGAAACTTGCAAGTTACCGTGCACTATATATGCAGGCTACACTATACTCTTCCACTAGTTTGGTATGTATTCGTAGTATCAATGATTACTTTTCTAGTCAAAGTATAGACTGTTATCCCCCATTTCTAGGGATAACTAAGGATATTATGTCTCAAGGTCCTTAGGTTGAAGACATGGAGTACCATGAATTAGATGAGCAGGCAGGGGCCCCTATCATACCACACATCACCATCTGACTAATGGAAGCAACATCCACCACACCCAGCTTGACCCATAGAGGAAAACATGTCTTGCTTCATGAGGCAACAAGTATGGTATTGTGGTAAGTATCATTTTAATATTTGAAGCATTTGAACATGTTGCAAAGGATACTTTATTTTGAAAACATTTGCTTGGAAATTATGCTTTTTTTCATATTTCACCTTGGTGAGTGTCATGGTTTCCTAGTAAGTGGCCACCCTCAGGGAAAGGGTTTCTACTGGGGGGTCTCCTTGAAGGGTCATTGTACCATTCCCACTCACACTTACCACTTTCCATTATTTCTTCCCCTTTGTTTTCCCATACTTTAGGTTTTTGGGCTTATTGACCCAAGAAGGGCATGTACCTCAATCCATGGGAAGAAGGGACCACTAGGCTCAGAGTTTCCCTCACAAAAACATCATGCAATAAAATCTCTTCTTGGGATCCCGAGAGAAATGAAACACCTCTCAAAAACGAAATAAGGGACCCATAAAATAAATAAATAATTAATCAATGATGTTTTTCCAAGGTCGAGTGTATGTGGGCTATGCATTTCATTTTAGTGCCCCTTATTGTCTTCAACTTGGAAAAGCATGCAAAACCAAGGTAGAGTGTATGTGGGCTATGCATTTTCTTTTTAGTGCTCCTTATTTTCTTCAATTTGAAAAAACATACAATGATTATTAAAGGGCTTGGAAAAATATGCTTTAAAAACAAAAAGAGGAAAAGGATGTGGCTAGACCTCAACAAAGGAACTCATAAATGAGAAAATATGAGCCCTTGTATGTCATGAAACCCCATACCTAGAAGTCTAACCCCATTGATCCAAATTTATGAGAGAAACAAAAGGAATAAAAGATTGAATACAATAACACAGAGATACGAAGAATAACAACAAATATCTAGTGAACAATAACTTCTATTGAATAAATAGAATAGGTTGAAACTGTAAAACTGCAAAACTAGAAACAACTTGCTCGAATGGTGGTATCTAATCTATGAGAAGAGATGTGGCTTTCTACGCGCATACGTCTAAGAAGAATGATTACAATGAGGCTCCATAGGCCTTTTTAACATTACTCATGAATTCCAAAACCCTAGACATCCAAAAACCTAACCCTAGGAGATGAAACGCCAAAAGTTATGTGAACCTCGATGGGTAAGTTGGTACCTCAACTTCCCAGGGTTGTAAGTTTTGCATGCGACCTCCATTTTAGGTGCGTGATAGCCCATTGGAAAGGTATTTTTGAGAGCTAAACATTATGCCATCAAAATCTAAATTTTTCTATAGTTTGACTATGGCATGCCAAAAAAACACTGTTTAGGGCCCCAAAACAACCCTGGAAGTACAAAAAGATGTGCTGAAATGAAAACTTAAAAAATAATTCAGTTGGATTAGGTGAGCAACCACCAATACCCACCTGGAAACTGTGTAGGGCTTCAGACATCCCCATAAGTGTAGAAACCACAATTACAAAGGATTACAGAAGAACGTGCTGAACTAAAAAACTGTCAATATGAGCTAGTTGGAATAGGTGGGTGGCCACCAATATCCACCTGGATCAGTCCTCTGCCCTTAGGAAGTAATGGTCTCTATTTCATTGAGTGCCCCCATCAGGTGAGGAAAATTATACTGAATTTGAACCTGGGTGAGCCACTTTCCTTGGTGTAGGATTTTCCCTGCCTTGACAACTCGATAAATCTAGATCCTCTGTTGGTGAGTGCCCTTGACTTGTGTGTCCACTATCTGATTAGTGGATGCACGTTCCATGTATTCAGGGTTGAGATCTATTGGTGTCAATTCTTCTCCAATCTCTGAGGTGTTCAATAATGGTGGAAAATATGGCCGAAGGAGGTCCACATTGAACACTAGGTGCAAGCCAAGGAAGGGTGGAGTGTTGAGCTCAAAAGCATTGCTACCCATATCCTTGGTGATAGTGTAAGGACCATAGTGAAGTGGGTGGAGCTTCCGATGGGGCCCTGTATGGTGCTCTTTCTACAAATGTAACTAGACCTTGTCTCCCACCTAAAATTGGTGTGGTACCCGGTGTTGATCATGGTGCTTCTTGTACTTAGCATTGGCTTTCTAAAAAATCTCATGGACCTGTTGGCGGATGTGCTGAATCCGCTCAATGAATATGGTGGCTTTGTCGGCCTTAGAATAAACATGGGAATATTCTACTTGTGTGGTTGCAAGAGGTAGTACAACATCAATGGGACCCAAGGGTTGGAATCCCAGCCCTACCTGAAATGGGCTATGGTCGGTAGAGCTATGGAGAGCCCTGTTGTAGCTATGGTGAACATAGAGAAGACTCTCATCCCATGTACGTGGATGCTTAGAGTTGTACATGCGCAAGATGTGCACAATAATCCAATTGACAACCTTTGTCTAGCCATCGGTTTAGGGGTGGAAAGCAGTGGATTTATTGAGCTTGGTGTCCAACAGTGACCAAAGACTCGACCAAAATGTGTTGAGGAACCTGTTGTCCCAATATGAGGTGATGGTTTGTGATATCCCAAAATGGACCCACACCCATTCGATGAAGAGCTTGGAAGTATCTATCGCTGTGATGCTCTTCATGTAGGCTATGATAATGGCCATCTTCGAAAACCAATCAACCACCACAAATACACAATCATTTCCGTGCTTGGTGGAAAAAATGCCAGACATGTAATCCATTGAGATGGATTCCCAAGGCTTCTCATAAGTAGGAAGAGGTGTGTATAATCCTTGCTTCTTTATGGATAGATTGGAAATGGCACAGGCAGTGCAAGATCTGATGTACTTGCTGACGTCTTATCGATGTTTTGGCCAATAAAAATGTTTTTGGAGAACAACCACATTTTTCTCCATGCCAAAATGTCCTGCCATTTGATTGTAGTGAGCCTCCCAAATCAGCTTTGCACACTCACTTGTAAGAACACAGAGGTGGCCCATATGGAATAATAGTCCATCCTGTATATGAAAATCGGTGACATTCGCTCCTATACCCAAGAGTTGATAGGCGATGACAAAGTCAAGGTCACACTAATAAAGTTGGGGCCACTCAGAGGCCTCATGCCCACAGGAATGGAGCATTGTGGTGAGCGCAACAATAGGAGGACAAATAAGGTAGTTAGCGACACGATTTTTGCTCCCTGTTTTATACTTGATGTTGACATGGAACTGTTTTAGGTATGCAGACCACTTTTGATGGTGGTCATTCTACAACTTCCCCTGTGTCTATATGAACTGCAGAAGCTTGTGATCAATGTGGATGATTGTCTCCCTTCCCAGAATGTAATGTTTCCACTGATGATAAGCTTGTACAATGGAATGCATTTCTTTGTCATTGGTGGGGTATTTCTGTACAGTATTTGAGAGTGTCTCACTATGGTAAGATACTACATGACCATGTTGACTGATAATTGCACCGACAGCATAGTCGGAGGCATCGGTCTCAATCTCAAATGGTTGTTGCAGATCAGGTAAGGACAATATTAGAGTTGAGCAAAAGCGATGCTTCAAATAATCAAATGCTCGTTGTTGTGCCTATGCCCATGCGAACTTTGTATATCCACCTCCCTTGGTTACTTGGCTAAGGGCCCATGCAATATGGGAGAATCCCAACACGAACCTCGGGTACAAGTTGGCAAGTTCTAAGAAGCTTCGAAACTCAGTTAGTGTGGTCGCGAATGGCCAGTCACGAATGAATTGGATATTAGCTAGATCCACATGTACCCCATGTTCATCAACAATGTAGCCCAAGTATTGGACCCTATTCATGCCAAAGGAGCAATTTTCTAAGTTGGTATATATCTTGTGCTACCAGAGAGTACTGAAAACCTATTGAATATGTTGCATGTGCTCCTACCAATTTCTGCTGAAGATGAGGATGTCATCCAGATATACCACCAAAAAAGAGTTGGTGAAGGGTCTCAATACATCATCCATCAATCTCATGAAAGTTGTTGGTGCATTTTCTTAGCCAAAGGGCATGACCAACCATTCGAAGAGACCTTCTTTAGATTTGAAAGTTGTCTTCCATACATCAGTTGGTTTGATGGGAACCTGGTGGTAGCCGAAATTTAGGTCAATCTTGCTAAAGAAATTTCCCCCCTTGAGTTGGTCAAGAAGGTCATCAATTCGAGGAATTGGACACCAGTTCCTAACTGTTATTTTGTTTAGTGCTCTGTAATCAATACAGAGACGCCACGTCCCATATTTATTCTACATCAACCTAATTGGGCTTCTGCAAGGGGAGGAGTTGGGTTAGATGTGCCTCTTTTTAAGCAGCTGTTGGATTTGGCGCTTGATTTCGTCATTTTCCATCAGCGAGCGATGACAGACTGGTCCATTAGGTAGAGGGGCACCGGGGGTTAGATCAATTGGATGCTTGAATTGGCAGTGTGTCGGTACCCCGGTGGGTGAGGAGAAGATGTCTCTGTTCACTTCCATGATCCCATACACTTGCTTCTGCTGCAAAGAGAGGCTCTGTGTAGAGGTCATGGATGTGGCAATGATCTTCTGCTTACTGTGAGCATGGATCAAAAAGAAGATGAACTTACCGATCTGTGAAATGACCTTATTGCATTGCTTAGTAGAGTGATCAGAATCTGGACCAAGGGTCAAATTTTACCTCAAAAATCAAAGTTCTCGGAATTGCCTCAAAACAAATGGGTTTGTAGCCCTCGTCGTCACAAACCCAACGCAATTCGTTTCGTCTCAAACGGACGTCGGGAGAGAAAGTTATCGGGATCTGTCCGAATCGCCAAACAGTGAAAAAAAATGGATGCTGACTGGGCAGTCCGTACAGTCCGTACGGATAATGATGTGGCATGTCCGTACAGGTGACGTGGCATAAAGTACGCTGACAGGGCAGCTGGTGATGTGGCAGCTATTCATTGGTTGATTTCGACGAATCAAGATCTGACACGTGTCCTATAGTTGGCGAATAATGTGAGGACACGTGGCCCAATCCATGGGCGCCACGTGTCCCTCATTTATTGGCTATTGGTTTTTTTGGGTTTGATTAAAAGTTTTGTGGAGCCGACCGGGTTTAAACTGGTGACCTCCCCCACTATACAACGCTTTAACAAACCTCCGCTAGCCAACATGCCAGCCGTGTTACTTGTTTGATATTCCAACAGGCCTATATTTAAAGTTGGTTGTTGTTTTCATTGAAAAGGGGGGCGGGCCGGGGCTTAAGCCCCGACCCATGGTTTCGTGGCAATAGTATATGACCAATGCATATATCAAAAGGGCGTGGAGTATTCCGACTAACCAACGGTTCCATTTACCATAAGCCGGTTCTTTGCATAAAACATATGACCATCGTATTTTTTTATTACGCGCGGGAGTTGGTGTTACCCAGAGTTAGCATGTGGTTCTATTGGGTATACATGTGACCAATACATATTTATATGCGCGCGCGCGGGGGTGCTTAAACAGTAAAACCCACGGTCATATATTATTTCATGTGACCGTTGCAATGTGTAAATGCGCGCAAATAAAACGGAGCCGTGATTGTATTGGGTTTGTTTCATTTGACCATTATACATAGTGGTTATACGCGGGGTTTTAAACGTTGAAACCCGTGGTTTTATTAATTAATACATATGACCCTGCCTGTTGGCAAAATGGCGCGCGTTTGGGTTATAGTTTTGGTGTTCAAACGGTTATGCATTTACACACCCGCCACTTGTCATTTTATTATTAAACAGTGGCAACTTAGCCCTTTTTATGCGCGGGGAACGTGGCCACATGGCCCCATGCGCCCAACACCTCCGAGCTTGGGGGCTTTGATCCTGTTAACCGTTCGACAGATTGGCACGAATTGCGGGACGCGCGTGTGTGCTGGGTTTTGTGACCGAAAACGCTCAGAGGCTAGGTTCATTGACCCACAGGTGCGAAATGGCGAACAGGAGACAGCGAGCCTAAAGGGGAAAAATGGTAGAGACCATAACTTTTTGAGTTTTTGACCAAATCAGGTGCTGTAAAAGCCCAGCTAGGGGTTTTTGGACGTTCTGAGTCCATTGGTGATGTTTTCACAGGCATTTGAAGACTCCTTATGCAGGTTTTTAACCATTGAAGCTTGAGGAAGCTCTAGGGAGCCTTAAAGCCCTCATTGTTTGAGGCATTGCTCATATGAGCACATATCCATTTTCTGAGACTGAATAGTCATTTCTGACTGATTATTATGCTTTGAACATTTTGGGATAGGTTTCAGATCCATTGGAGGACTTTTACAGGTGTTTTTGCCTCATTCAAGTTCAGGGAAGCTTGGAGGTCACATGTAGAAGAGGTCATTGTTGGATGAGCCATTGTCCATTTGCAGAGTTTTAACAGTCATTTTTGGGGTTTTTGTGTATTTTGAATCCAATGGTACAGTCTGTAAATCCATTGGATTTGAGCAGCAGCTTGTAAAGAGCATTTGACAAACTAATCCCAAAGAGCCAAGTCCATTGAAGGAGGCTCAAGGAGATGTAGCCCAGAGAGGGGTGAACTCCTTTATCATCCTTGTATTGTTGTGATGTTGATGTGTTATTTGCTGCATTTTATACTGCTGTGTATTTGTTTATAACACATATTTAATCTTTTTAAAAGATCATTCCTCACACATGCACATTCAAAAGGAAGAAGTATAAATTAAACACATAAACCCTCTTGCACATTTTAAACACATGAAGCAAGGTCCTGTTAAGATTTATTTTTATGAGGTAGAGGGTGCTTGCATAGCATAACAAGTCAGCCTTCTATTTTCAGATCAGGATTAAAGAAATAGTGGTAGGTGGCGCTATCTCTGGTATCCTGTACAATTTTCTATCCAAAGTAATAATAACATTGCAGGGTCTAGATTCATGCATAACATGTCACTTCCACAAATATGGCTGGCATAAAAGAACATCAAAAAATTCAAGGGGGGAAATATCACACAATACCTCATCTTTTAAGGGCTTGATGTTGTAGGGAATATGACACAGTTGGCTGATGTGGAGATCTCGTCCTTGGCGAAGCCAGCCGATGGTGTAGGGATGCGAGTGCGGTGTTATCGAAAGGTCCAGCCGCTTGAAAACCTCTGTTGAAATCATGTTCTTCTGATTTCCACTATCGACAATGAAATGCAGCGAAGTTCCCTTTACCCACATCTATGAGTGAAAGAGGCGTTCCCCTTCCTATGGTTCTTTTGGTTCGCTTGGTTGGAATTTGGTGGTAGCGACAATGGTGCTGGGTTCAACATCGATGATCCACTTCCCACTTTCTGGATTTGATTCAGAGTCAGAATATACCTTTGACTTAGAAGATTTTAGCTCAGCCACCAGTGATGTAATGTCCCCATTTTGGGACATTATAACTTTACAGAGTGCTATGCCTACCAGAGTATCCAGATAGGGGTGACAGAGAGTTCGGGAGATATTGAGGGGTTTTATTGGACCCGACTTGCATCGTTCATCATCAGGATCCATTCTGCATAGCTTGGTTTTGGTTTTGTTGCATTCCGACGATTTCCGTAATTTTGAGTTATTATGGGTCATATCTTAATTAATTTCACTAAGAAGGTCATAATGGGCATATTACTTGGAGAAACCTCTTAGTGTAATAGCTCATCGAAATCGGGAAGAAGAGCACTACAAGATAATATGATGAGAAGTGACTTTTAGTGGCCAGAGAAACCATAAGGATGGATAAATCACTTTTTAGAGGTAAAATGATTAATTAATTAAGTGATTTAATCAAGGAATAATAAAATAAAGTAAAAGTCACTTGGAGGGAAAAGGTCAACAACGAATTATGGTTTCAACAGTGAATTAGGGTTTTGGAAAGCTATAAGAGAAGATTCAGCGATCTAATTCATCATTATGCAGATTATGACTTGTCATTAAGGAGAAGAGGCGCATCTCAGGAGAGATAGTTCAATGTATTCCTGGAGGAAGACACCAGTTGGCTGATTTCGGTGTTGAAAGACACACCCTAGTCACTGGGAAGATCATCCAGGTCTTCCATCATTCTTCATTGATTCCGCAGTGCTCCCATATTTTGGGTATTATCTTTTAGTTCCTTATTTGTATTCTGGATAAGATCCTCTTGTCTTTTGATCTAGCTGAGTGTTTTTATTTTATTCAGCCGCAGTTGCTTATTTGTATTCCGGATAAGATCCTTTGTTTTTTGATCTAGTAGAGTATTGTCAGTTTATTCAGCCACATTCAACCATTTTGTAATCCACAGAGATATCATAATACAAACTTTGCAGTCCTTTGTCGCGTTTATTATTTGTATGATCATTTATATGCTGTAAACCTTTGATCCTATACACACATTAGCAGTGTTTCCTAGACTAGCCAAGTCAGGAACATTACAGTGGTATCAGAGTTGGTTTTCCTGCCAGCCTAAGGGGAAAATCAAATAAGGATCTAGATACATCATTACCAGCGAGTGGATTGATAGGAGCACATATGGAGCCTACACCCATTATATGCAGGGAGCGTTGCTACAGTTGCAAAGTGCCTTGGAAGCCAAATCACATATGTAGGGGTAAAGGGAAGGTGCACATTGTTGAGGTGCACTATGACAACGAGGATGAGGAGATGCATGTGAATGCAACCATAGATGCCTATTTAGAGTAGTCTGATAAGGTTAGTGACTCTTGTACATCTGTGGGACAGTTGTATGGACAGGATGATAGCACATATCCTTCATCTTCCCCATTAGGTAATGTTGAGGATTCAACACTTCATCATAGTGGTGACACTTGTGAGGATTCATATGTGTTGGCACTTAGACATGATGATATTAGGAGGTTGGATGACCTACCGGTGGGTGTAGAAATGGCTTCCAGGAAGTCATGTATGGAGAATGATGAGCTTCCTATGATGAGTGAACCACATTTTTCATCTTCTCAATCACCTATGCTAGCCACGACACATGAAGATATTAGTGGCATTCCTGATATGGTAGAGGAGCCTTGTGTGGGGATTGTACACAAGGAACATATGGATCTACAAACCTAGGAGGAGAGGTATGGCTTGGAGATAGTTGACCTTACACATACCTATCAGTATGAGGAGAGTGAATCACCACTCTTGGAGATTCCATTAATGGACCAGGTTGTGGAGACCGACAGCTTGTTGGGACACGTACTCCCAGGATCAATCTACAGTGATGAGGATGCACTCCTTATTGGTCGGAATGACCATAGCACATGTCTAGACACATTTGTATGGGATCCAAGCACAGATGATATTAGTAGGGTGAGTGCACAGGAGGATACATCTTCCCATACAGGATATGGTGTGATTCAGATAGGGGTCACAGTTGGTGATGGCGTGCAGTGGCATACATGAGAACTTAGTAGCACATGGGATAGTGGGCAGTTCAATGCCTTATATTTTGAGGAGTGTGTTGTTGAGGATTCTATTGTTGACACTAGCAGTGAGAGGCATGAGGTAGCACCTCAACAGGATTTTGACCAGGAGTCACGACACTTGGCAAGAAAGTTGAGAGTCAATGAGGACATGATTATGGAAGGCACTAGATGCATTGATGATACACATGCATTGGTGGTAGGTTATTGTTGGAGGGCCTCGATGGCACATGATAGTTCATATGGGAGAATTGTCATTGATGACTTCCATACACTCAGGGAGAGAGTGATTGTGATGAGGGCCAACTACCAACAATTGTTGAGGGATAGGGATTACCTATTGGAGGTTGGCGAGATGTATCACAACACACTGAGGGAGCAAGAGGTTGAGGTGGACCGACTCACTCATGAGTTGGTGAGAACACAGAGATTATCAGAAGGCACATAGACAACCCTTCAAGAATTAGAGTCCAAATCAAAGGATCACCTTGAGGAAATTAGACAGAGATCCACTACATCTATTTCAGTAGAGAGTCAGATATATCCCTTAGCCACATTGCGAGAGGATGTTGGTGGTTTAGCAGTGGAGCACCAGTTGAGGGAGGAGCATGAGGAGTACCCAGGATCACTGATGAATATGGAGATATATGATCCAGAGATACATGAGGATGTCCATAGGTCACAGGGACCACCCCTCACGAGGGGTGTTGAGACAGTTGAGCACACACGTACATATGGGGATTCCAGAGCCAGGGGAAATTATGAGGACACTTCCATTTGTGTTCCAAGATTGGTTGACCTTCATGTAAAGGATGACCCCGTAGTACACCCAGGATCTAGGATGTTGCAGGTGTATACAAGAGATCACATGAGTATGCAGGGGAACACAATGATGATTTGTAGTTCATAGAGACATATGGAGTTGTATAGTGGGATTCAGAGGGACGCATTGGATTGCAAGGAGGAGATGTACTTATTAGAGCATGGAGATTCCTCTCCCTTGCAGCAGTATACAGATATGGGAGATCACCTTCACCATAGAAACAATTGCATGAGTGATGATGGATGGAGAATGATTGATCCACAGTTGGTGGAGGTACCTACTGTTGTACCTGATGGTTGGTGTTCAGTGATGAGTACAGGTGATTATTTACCATGGGTGCCGATGGATGAGCTTTTGGTTAAGTCCTTTGGATTGACCAAAGAATATGATACTTTCCAGTCCTACAGTTGGTTGCAGTTATATATGATAGCCTTTCCCGATACTTTCATCATTGACAACAACACAGGGGAGCTAGATAGTGGCAGGGGACATGGAGAGTTGGTAGGTCGAGACCACTTGACAGGAGTGTCTTGATTGCATTCATCAACATAGGGGTGGATCATCAGGGGAAGACAGTTGAGGCCATGGGTGTGATGGGGAGTATCTTAGGCCCTGGGACAGAGGATATCTCAGAGATTGCTACATATTCAAACTCTCATTGGGATGAGGGTGGAGTGATTTCGACAGTTACCAGTAGGGCACACCAGCATTTAGTGGGGATTGGAAGTGATGAACTTCAAAATTTGACATGGGATCATGGAGTCCATTTGGTCAATAGTTTGTTTCATATTATGAGGATCCAGGAGTGGAGGGTCCAATATGGATACTTTGAGCAGACAGTCATGATCAAAGTAGAGAAGCATCGACATGATGGTCCCTGTCAGAGACTAGCATGGGACCCTGGGATTACAGGACCGAGCATTTCATTGACTGATGGAGAAGAGAGGACGTTTGCAAGGGAAAGTCACTTTGATTTTCCATTAAGTTTCAGTATTAGAGAGATCTCGTCACTAACTGGTGATTCGTTGAGGTCTTGTAGTACCTCACTATGGCAACAACATGTTCATTCGGTGGGGGTTGTGTTGAGTTTGGTATGGTTTGGTAGGATATACCCATTTCTGGTTGAGGCCATGTGTTATTTGAAGGAGACTCATGGTGTTGATATGTTACAGAACTATACTCCACAGGGTATTGTAGTTGACATTCTGATATGGGATCCAGGGATTGGAGTGCTTGGTAGTTCAACGTTTGATGGAGTCGAGTTTCGAGTAGAGTGGTTACTTAGGGAGTTGACTGAGATTTCTCGGCCATTGATCATTCTACTCATCAGGAGCATGTGGGTGTCATGCGTAGTGAGCACTTGGAGATACCACATCTTGAGGGGAGTCTACCTTGTGTCACACAGGTGGATATGGGACCCCAATATCATATGTAGTTGTATTTAGTTATTGCTTGAGGACAAGCAATATTCTGGAAGGGAGGAATGTAATGTCCCCATTTTGGGACATTATAACTTTACAGAGTGCTATGCCTACCAGAGTAGCTAGATAGGGGTGACAGAGAGTTCGGGAGATATTGAGGGGTTTTAATGGACCTGACTTGCATTGTTCATCATCAGGATCCATTCCGCACAACTTGGTTTTGGTTTCGTTGCATTCCGACGATTTTCGTAATTTTGAGTTATTATGGGTCATATATTAATTAATTTCACTAAGAATGTCATAATGGGCATATTACTTGGAGAAACCTCTTAGTGTAATATCTCATCAGAATCGGGAAGAAGAGCACTACAGGATACAATGATGAGAAGTGACTTTCAGTGGCAGGAGAAGCCATAAGGATGGATAAATCACTTTTTAGAGGTAAAATGATTAATTGATTAATTAATTAAGTGATTTAATCAAGGAATAATAAAATAAAGTAAAAGGCACTTGGAGGGAAAAGGTCAACAACGAATTAGGGTTTCAACAGTGAATTAGGGTTTTGGAAAGCTATAAGAGAAGAGTCAGCGACCTAATTCATCATTATGCAGATTATGACTTGTCATTAAGGAGAAGAGGCGCATCTCAGGAGAGATAGTTCAGTGTATTCCTAGAGGAAGACACCAGTTGGCTGATTTCGGTGTTGAAAGACACACCCTAGTCATTGGGAAGATCATCTAGGTCTTCCATCATTCTTCATTGATTCCGCAGTGCTCCCATATTCTGGGTATTATCTTTTAGTTGCTTATTTGTATTCCGGATAAGATCCTTTTGTCTTTTGATCTAGCCGAGTGTTGATATTTTATTCAACCGCAGTTGCTTATTTGTATTCTGGCTAAGATCCTTTGTCTGTTGATCTAGTAGAGTATTGTCAGTTTATTCAGTCGCATTTGACCATTTTGTAATCCACAGAGATATCATAATACAAACTTTGCAGTCCTTTGTCGCGTTTATTATTTGTATGATCATTTATATGCTGTAAACCTTTGATCCGACACACACATTAGCAACGTTTCCAAGACTAGCCAAGTCAGGAACATTACAAGTGACTGCTTGGAGTGACATTCTTCAGTGTTGTGCTAAGAGATTTTATGGTATTCACACCATTTTCATGTGTCCTTCTTCATCTTCTCATTACCCTTCTTGGGTTGCAGCTTGGACTGGTTGTCTTGAAAGCACCCATCTTTTCTCTGTCCCTTGTTTTTTGGGTTGGGGCCTCCTTTTCCCTACTTCGACTGTGAGGAGTTTGCAGATCCAACCTCTCTCCTCTTCTGCTTAAATTTCTGCTCGATCTTGACAACATATCTATAAGCCACACCTAATGATACGATGTAGACAACTGCGATATTTGAGCACCAGATGTCATTTAGAGTCCTTGATACCCAATTTGGTGCGCAGGGTATGGAGAATATTGCTGAAATATGGTACTGTCTAGTCCCTTTCTTGACGCAGTGTCATCCATCTTGTGTACTGGTCCTCGTAGCTTCCAACTTAGTAGTATTGTTCTTTAATGGCATCCCTGAAGGAATCCCATATGGGGCCGACCGCAAATATTTCATATTACTCTATGGCCCTTTACTCAGAGTAAGTATCCCACTAGTCCTTAACATGGGGGACGACCTTGAGGAGTGAAAAAATAATCTTTTCCCTATCGGAAAAATTATGGACTGAAAAATACCCTTCGAGAAGATTCATCCATTTATCTACAACATATGCATATATCAGTCCTTCAAATAATGGAATACCAAAATTTACATGTACCTTGAAGGGGGTTGCATGGCCGCTTGATGAAGATGCGTCTCCTATAGGCAGTCACTGAAGGATCTGTGCAAAGTTGTCCATCATTTTGTTCCTTTGTCACGCAAGGGATTTCTCGAGCAACATTTTAAAAAGATCCCCTACTCCATCATCTTTATTTTTGTCCCCCATGGGTTTTTTTCGGGCTCGGTGTGACCGTTCTTGAAGAGGCTCGAATGGTTCAAGTTCCAACTTCTTGCGGGGACATGCACGAAAAAATAAAATGAAGAGAAAAGAACTCTGATACCACCGATCCGGATTTATGAGAGGAATGAAAGGAATAACATACTGAATACAATAACACAAAGATATGGAGAATAACAACAAATACCCAGTGAGCAATAAATTCTATTGAATAAATAAAATAGGCTGAAACTGTAAAATTGCATAACTAGAAACAACTTGCTCGAATGTTGGTAGCTATCTCTGAGAAGAGATGTGGCTTGATACGCGCATCTGTCTAAGAAAAATGATTACAATGAGGCTCTGGAGGCCTTTTTAACATTACTCATGAATTCCAAAACCCTTGACATCCAAAAACCTAACCCTAGGAGATGAAACGCCACAAGTTATGTGGGCCTAGATGGGTAAGTTGGTAACTCAACTTCCTGGGGTCATAAATTTTGCATACGAACTTTGTTTTAGGTACATGATAGTCCGTTGGAAAGATATTTTCAAGAACTACACATTATGCTGTCAAAATCTAAATCCGTCTACAGTTTGACTGTGGCATGCCAAAAAAACACTGTTTAGGGCCCCAAAACGGCCCTAGAAGTACAGAAAGATGTGCTGACATGAAAACTTAAAAAATAAGCAGTTGGATTAGGTGGGCAGCCACCAATCTCCACTTGGAAACTGCGTAGGGATTCAAACATCCCTGGAAATGTAGAACCCACAATTACAAAGGATTACAAAAGAACGTGCTGAACTAAAAAATTGTCAAGAGGAGCCAGTTGGGATAGGTGGGTGGCCACCAATATCCACCTGGATCACCCATCCACCTCACACTCACTACATAACTAAGAAATGAGTATCCTTGGGAACATCCCCTACTTGAGGAATTGGTTCACCCAATAGGGAATTATGACACCCCTCCCATATCTAAATTTGGCAATTTGTATAAGGTCTTTGGGCATTTGTTTATTTTGAAAAGAGGGGATTTAATGCACATGTTTGGGTGGTTCTTTGATTATATATGGCTTAATTTCCATGATACTTGTGACTTGTGGACCCTTGGAGGGTGTACTTGTTTGTATTTGTAGGTTCTTGAAAAAGTGAAATCTTGATCGTGAAAGCACAAGGTCACTTGGACCTTCATTGGGGAATGAAGCCCATATGTTGGATGATGTTCTCCCTCTCCTTGGACACATGGGAAGAGGAACAATTTCTTTGGAGGAACTTGGACATAGTGATATGACCATATTCCAGCTCATTGCACCCCAACGATGGTCTTGGAAGGCCCAAAACATCACACCTCATGCCCTGGATGTCACATGGGTTTAGGGTTTTGATGGGATTTCTCATGGTTTATGGTAATGGTCATAGTTTGATGGAGAGAGAAACACTTGGCACATGCTAGATAACTTGGTGGCATGATTTATGGCCTTTAGAGGCCCAATGTTCTTCACTAAAGGCTCAACATCTCTCCTAGAGGCCCTACATCACCCTTACAAGGGGATTTTCTTTTTGTAAATTTGAATTTTAAGATGTAAAAGGAAAAATAGGGAGGTCGACCTCTCTAATTTGATGTTGAATTTTAAAAAAGTGGACAAAAGGGTTTTAGGTGACCTCATATAAATAGACATCACCCATTTTTCATTTGAACATAACTCACTTGAGAATTACATACTTCATGGCTGAAATTTTTTCCCTACTTGGGCAAGGTGCACTATCTCTCTCTTATGCTTTTTGGATGCTATTACTTGTCTAGTGGAGGAATAGGCTAGGCGCTATCTCTTGGATGCTTTATTCTTGCTATTGTGGTGGAATATTCTTGGTAAAGAAGGGTTTATCTTGCTATTTCTTGGACTAGGTAAGGATTTCATGCTTTGGTGTTGTTTCTTATTGGTTTCAAGGCTGATTTCTTAAACTCTTGGAGGATTATAAGGGCATACACCCTCCAAAAAGATCTATCATTTTGTCATTAAATAAGATAATTTTGCAAAGGTTGCTAGGAGGAGTAAAAGGGATCACACCCTCTTAGTTTTGTTTTCTCTAAGGAGTAAAAGGGTTTACACCCATATATAAGTAACAAATCTAGCTCTTACACAAGAGAGTCCATTAACCCAATTGATAAATCAATAATCTACTTGCATTGGTATACACAAATTTTTGAGATATTGCAATTGTTCAAGTTGGAATCAATTCTTCATGCTTTAGGCTTCTTTGTGCCCTAAGGGTGTCTAGTTTAGCCAAGTAATTCTCTTTGATGTTAAAAATTAATTCTACATCCATTAGGGTTGCATCAAACTCATATTCTTTCAACCTTTGCTCACTAATCTACCACTGAAATTCATTTGTAAACCTTGGTAATTGTTTTACTGGTTATTGGCTAATTTTTGTGGTGGTTTACTTACCGATTTTTGTGGTTAGATCTTGCTGCTGTAGAAAGTTTTTTCTATCTCCACTTGTATGTCATAATAAATTTTTGATTACACTTAACAAACATCCCTAAATATCATCAAAGTCTTCGCTAAATCATTGGAGGTTTAACTAATTATTTCTAGCTTTATTTCCAACACTTTGTACTTGATTTTTGATGGTTAGATTTGTATCTATTGATATCATTTGTTGTTGATTTATACATTCATATACTGTTGCAATTTTTGGACAACACAATTTCTTTTTGATTCCCCATTGTTTAAATGCTTGGTTTATCATCATTTGTCTTGTTCCGGGTAGGGATACCATTGTTTTGCAGGTACTCAACTCTTGGAAATCATTTGACCCTTCACAAGACTAGTCTTCAATCCTTTATCCATCTCTAAAATTGAATTGTATGGGTTTTCATCATCATTATATCACTTTCCATCTCAATCCTCCTAGGGTCACCAGGATTCCCCCCTTGTGGTGATTTCATCATCACTAAAGCTAGGGGAGTGTCTATCTAAGGTGACAATGGGTAGGTACTCCCGTAGTTGTCTCAACTTTGTGACTTATGTTGGGATTTTCACAAGCTAAAATCCATGCCATAACATTTTGGCAATGCTTCCGTGGAGGATTTGGAATCCTCTTTCGATCCCCAACGACACTTTGGCAAGCTATCCCAAATCCTTTCCTAGTTTTCCTTGCGACTCCACCTGAGGGAAATTCCCTCTCCCCCATTTGATGAACTTTTTAAATATCATCTGGCGATTCCACAACCTTAGAACCCATATTTTATTAGTACCCTTTCCATATTTTGATGAGCCTTGAGCTCATCTGGTAACTCCATTGAGGTGTATTTTTAGAAAATGGAATTATGGCACCATGGGATGAACCCTTGCCCATAACTTTTTGTATCTCGAAGACACTTTTACAAATGGAAGAGGAAAAAGATGTTGATGAAGCCACTAAGCATCTGATGAATCTTTTAAAAATGTTGTCTCAAGGATCTACTGAAGAACAAGTCCTTGCAGATGAAGAGGTTCTTGAAGAACATATATATGAAGAAAGTTACCAAGAAGATCCCAATGGAGTTTCTCATGTTGAAGATCTAGACGAGACATTTGTATCCATGCTCCCACTTAATGGAGATGAAGTTTTCCTACCTCACCTTCGTCCTAGAGTGATTAGTATCAAGGATAAATCTTTTCAATAGGTTTATCAATCGCTTGAACCGGAGGGGAAATTACCCCATGAAGGCTTGATTGAAGAAGTGAGTCATCGGGAAGAAGAAAACGAGTTACCTTGTGAATATGTGGAGTGATTCAATGACTTAATCCATGAAGAGGATCCTCATGAAGATGAAGTGATTTTGTTTTCCCTTCCTTTTGATGAAGACATTTGAGCCTCTATTTCTCCTGCACATCAAGAAGAGAACATGATAAGTTATAATCCTTTCGAAAATTTTGATGATACTTTATTCCATGATTTTGGAAGTGAAGAAGTGCTAGAGGATCCCTTGGATGCAACAGATCCTTTGTGTAATAATGTGATTGAAAACATTGAGGATTTCATACATGTTGGAAGGCATGCATGGGATGTTGATTTTTTTGGTTTTGATGGGGATCCCATCTACGACATTGAGGAAAGTTTCTAGATAATGAATACATAAGTATTTCCTTTGGAATATTGTTTTTCATACATGGATCATCCAAATATTTGGAATCCTGATAATAACATGAGTATAGATTTGTCTCATCCATTCAGGGATGACTTGTTGCATTGTATGAATGATGATTTTCAGTCATACCTTAGGAGTTGTGATGCATATTCTTTTGAGCACTTAGATATGTTGAATGGAGGACATTTTCGACCTTCTTCATGCTCAAACCTTGATGGGTATAAGGTTGTGGCCATCCCAGAGTAGTCATAAACTCAAGCTACACAGGGGAAGGATGTTTATCTTGGATATTTTTACAAGGATATTTATTCTATAAGGAAACAATTTTTTCATTAGCAGGAGGATTTATTTCTCCGGACATGAAGTTGTCCCCTACCTTCTACCTTCTTCTTAAGGAAGTCGTGCATTTTTATTTCGATCTCTCATCTCCTCTCAATCTTCAGCAAGAAATGGCATCCATAACAAGGATGAAGATGAATCGTTGTTTGTATGAAGTAGTCCTATTCAAAGATGGATTGATCAATCTTGTGGCTATTCTTTCCAGCAGAATTTCCTCTCTCCCACCCATCTCCATGAGATTAATTTCATGATTGACTATATGTTTATTTATGCTCATGATTATTATGTACTTCACTTATCTTTGTTGTATCACATAATTGAGCACAGGGGGAGATACCTTGATGAGATGATTAGTTGGTTGCACTGGTTGTACGATTTCACCTGACATCCATATAAACTAATTTCCATAGGGCCATGGGCCCCATGTAAGTAGGTGAGTCATCTAATTTCCCTTGCATTTGCATTTGCTTGCTCATGATAGTTTAGTTGAATTTACTTATTTGCATGTCATATATCTTTTTCATTTTTCTCTACCTGCATTATTGCATACTTGTTATGATCATTTGTTTTCATCATATTACATGCTAGTTTAATTTTTTTTTTTTAAATGCAAAATTTTCTTTTAAAGATTAGTTGAAATTTTGAATTTTTGATCATATGGAAAAAGGGTGAGTGAGCCACCCTCGATGTCCAATTTTTTTTTAATTTCATTATGTGTAGGCATAGGTCCTACCAAGAGATGTCGAGGTTCTCATGCACTCTATGATGAGTACATGTCTTCGAGTAGGAGCCAGATGTTATCCCCATTTCTAGGGGTAACTAAGGAGATGATGTCTCGAGGCCCTCAGGTTGTAGACATGGAGTACCAAGAGGAAGATGAGAAAGAAGGAGCCCATATCATACCACACATCACCATCTAATCAATGGAAGCAACATCCACCACACCCAACTTGGCCCACAGAGGACAATAGGTCTTACTTCATGAGGTAACGAGTTTGGTATCATGGTAAGTGTCATTTTAATATTTGAAGCATTTTAACATGTTGCAAAGGATCATTTCTTTATTTTGAAAACATTTGCTTGGAAATTATGTTTTTTTCCTTATTTCACCTTGGTGAGTGTCATGGTTTCCTAGTAAGTGGCCACCCTCAGAGAAAGGGTTGCTACTGGGGGGTCTCCTTGAAGGGGCATTGTACCATTCCCGCTCACACTTACCAATTTCCACTACTTCTTCCACTCTGTTTCCCCATCTTTTAGGTTTTAAGGATTATTGACCCAAGAAGGGCATGCAACTCATTTCATGGGAAGAAGGGGCCACTAGGCTCGAAGGTGCCTTTGCAAAAATATCATGCAATAAAATCTCACCGTGGGATCCCGAGAGAAATGAAATACCACTCAAAAACTAAATGAGGGACCCATAAAATAAACAATTAATTAACAATGATGCTTTCCAAGGTAGAGCGTATGTGGGCTATGCATTTATTTTTAGTGCCCCTTATTGTCTTCAACTTGGAAAAACATGCAAAACCAAGGTAGAGTTGTAACACCCTGTTTCCCCCAGTCTGTAAAAATAATTATTCTGGCCAAGAACTATGGCAAACTCAAAGAAGAGAATGTGTGATTTTGAATGGACCTTAGTAAAAGGTCCATGAATGTAAATAATGTTATGAATATATATATATATATATATATATATATATATATATATAACTGCTGAGAGGGGGATGTGCTAAAAAAGAGACCACGATGGCTGAAAAAAAGGTAGTGGAAGGCACCTGGAATGGTGGCATTAACTTCCATCGAACCAAACCGTATTTGGTCTTCATTGGCCCGGAGAACCAAGAGCGGCTCGCTGGCCCTGAAATGAATTACTCGCCAGGATGGTAGGTGAAGAGGCTCCTCATGAGTTAATGAGGGATGGGGGTGAACCGCCCATCCATGGAGGCCTCAGACCTGACCACCGCGGGGGAATTCATGCCACACACAACCTCGCTGAAAAAGAAAAGGCAGGTAGAAGGTGTGGAAAAGGGGGACACGAGGGAGAGATCTCGGAGATCGGAAGAACTCTGGAACAAATTACAGAGTGAGTGATAGCAGAGAAGAAGGAGAGTAACCTTCGTTCTCGGTCACTGAAGAACAGAGACAGAGAGTCTCAAGCATCGTGGTCTAGCTCGGGGGTGGCTAGTGGTAAATCCATTTAGAGTTGATGAGCCTACGGTTGGGTGGAAACGAGCACCCCTCTCAACAGTTGCATCACCTGGTGTTTTTCTGATAAGTGTTATATCTTGTATCTTGAATTTAAATGTCTTGAAATGTATGCTCATGGTTTGAACACTTATATATAGTTTCTGTGAAGAAATGTCTGCATGGTATTTTGATCAGAATGGTGGTTGCATGCTTATGTTGGAATGACCACATTTGGCTTATATATATATAGATATATGCGCTTGAACGAAATTCAGTATTCAAGTTTGTTCTCAGGAAATCTATTCTCTTAATTTATCTCAAGTAATGCTCTGAATAGATCTTTCCACAGGGACACCCTCTTTAAAAGTTTACCCAAGGATCTGCCAGAGGATTTTATGACACAAGTCTGAAAAAACCCGGCACGAGAGAGAGTGGTATTCTCAGACTTCGATATTTTAGAGTTTTGGCACCCGAGGTATCTAGGTGTGAGTCCTTTTGTACTCGCGAGTCCCGAAACCCTGACTCGCGAAATCCCGAAAGGACAGCGTGCGGAGGAATTAAGGACCTTTCGGTGGTTCGGTAACCAGGATACCTTCCCTCTTGCTAAATGCATGAATGAGACCCTTTCGGAGGATCTAAGGTCTATTACGACTGTTAAATTGGATGAAGGAACGCAGGTGTTAATGCCTCGACCCCTTTTTAACCTTCGTAAGTAGCAACGAAATCGGGACCGTCGATCCCAAGACCCATGGGAGTGCATGGACCGTCCAGCTGTAGAGTGCATGTGGCGGCCGGTAAGTGTTTCGACGTTTCGGCACCCGGGGGGACTATAGGGAAAGGACCCTTGTCCTCACGACTCGCGAAATCCCGACATACGAAACCTTGAAATAACGAGGCGTGGACAAGTTAAGATATTTCAGTATTTCGGCACCCGGGATGCCTAGAGGCAAGTCCCTTGTACACGCCAGTCCTGAAATCCTGATGGGTCAAATCCCGAAAAGACAATACACGGACATGTTATGATATTTCGGTATTTCGAAAATCAGAATACTCAAGGGCGTATTCCCTCGTACTTGCAAGTCCCGAAACCTCGACTTGCGAAATCCTGAAATGAACTAGCATGGATGAGTTGTGATGTTTCAGCGTTTCGGTACTCGAGACACCTAAGGGTAAATTCCCTTGTATTCGCCAGTCCCGAAATCCCGATTAGCAAAATCCCGAAATGGTCTAACATGGATTTGAATCCCGATATTTCGGTGTTTCGGCATCCAGAATATCCAAGGGTGAAGTCCCTTGTACTCGCAAGTCCCGAAATCCTGACTTGCGATATCCCGAAAGATGGAGTGTGGAAAAGTTATCATATTTCGGTATTTTGACACCCGGGGCACCTAAGTGCGGGCCCCACGTGTTCGCCAGTCTCGAAACCCTCGACTCGCGAAATCTCGATGGATGGATTCCCGAAAGAGTGAAGCATGTTAGAGTTTGGTTTTTCGGAGTTTCGGCTCCTGGGAAACCAGGTGCGAGACCTCCTATCATCGCACATCCCGAAATCCCGATGGAGGAAACCCCGAACTAGTGAAGCATGTTAGAGTTTGGTTTTTCGGATTTTCGGCTCCCGGGAAACTTAGGTGCGAGACCTCTTGTCGTCACACATCCCGAAATCCCGATGGAGGAAACCTCTAACTAGTGAATCATGTTAGAGGTTGGTGTTTCAGAGTTTTGGCTCCCAGGAAACCCAGGTGCGAGACCTCCTGTCGTCGCACATCCCAAAATCCCGATGGAGTAAAACCCCGAAAGGTGGAAGGACATGTTTTATTCCGAGGCATTTCTAGTTATGACAAACTATTGGTTCCCTTCGGATTTCGGCACTTCGAGAGACAAGAGGGAAAAGGAAATACATGTATCGCGATTTCCCGAATCGCGAAAGCTGACAAGCACCCCTCCGATAAGGTCGGTGGTCATAGCTACTGATCATAGGAGTACGGGTAAGGAATGGCAAGGTTTGTATCAGGCTCCATAGGTAATCGAGAATTTTGTTCATCGGAGAAAAGATGAAAAAGACTGAATTTTTTTTGAATTCCGTAGTGGGTGTGTTACAAATTGGTATCAGAGCATGGTTACAACACTTGGCCTGCTTGGGCTCATGAACGGGTTGCGTAGAGACTTCATTCGGAGTACTGTTAAAAGGAGTAACTCCTTATCTTGATCCCCTCAATTAAAAAGTCAAAGTTAAGAATGAAAAACTTGTATTGTGTGTGTGCATGAGAAAAATATGAATTATGTACTGGTTATAAATGAATATGAACATTGACTAACAACCAGCGTTTTTCCTTTTTCACACAAGCGGAAGATCAACCGCGGAAAATTATAGACGTATAAAATGGTGACTCACCATGAAGTGGGGGAGGGCTCCCACAATAGAAACGAAGAGTCTGACGAAAGGAGGGTAGTAGGGACCCCTCTAGATCTAGCCGAGACTGTGAGGAGTCTCATGGTCGAATTACAAAGCTGCAAGGTTGACAATGAGAGGATGATGAAAGAACAAGAGAAACAAACGAAAATTAATGCAGTTTTACTATAGAGCTTATTCGAATTACAAAGACAAATGCAGCATGAACTTGAGGTACAAAAATGTGGTCATGTCAGTGGCCACATTGAAAGAAGCACCTCGAGAAAGGTCCACCCCAGAGATAAGGGACAAGCATCAGAAAATTCTTCTGGAAAGGAAGCTGGTGACCCGGAGGGATCTTCTAGCAGTATAACTAGTTCTCATTCCTGAGGAAAAAGAAAGAAGCAGAAACTTTCCAAGGGTCATAAATTTGAAGAATTTAGGAAGGCCAAACCACCCCCCTTCGACGGTGAAATAAAGAAGGGAGAGGAAGTAGAGGCCTGGATGCTTGGAGTAAAGAAGTATTTCAGAGTCCATGACTTCTCAGAAAATTTAAAGGCCCGAGTGGCCACCTTCAACTTGAACGAAAAGGCTTCCATTTGGTGGGAAGACCTTAAGAATGTGAAAGGGGTTCGCGAAGAGGACCTGTCTTGGGAGCAATTTGAGAAATACTTCTGGAAGAAGTATTTGTCGGAAAAATATTTTGACGAGAAGACTAAAGAGTTTTATGAACTCAAGCTGGGGTAACTCACCATAGAGAAATATGTCAGTAGATTCCTTGAGTTGCTGAGGTATGTACCCTACATAAAAATAGAAAAGGCAAATGCACAGTGATTCATCAGTGGACTACCTAAAAACTATCAGAACAAGATTGAATTTGATGAACCAAAGACCCTAGAAGATACTATCCGAAAGGCAAGATATTGTTATGAACAGCTTGGGCATCGAACATAACCTCGCGAAGGCTGGAAACCAAAGAATAGTTCAGGATTCCGGAAAAAGGGGTTTAAATCCACAAAATTTAAGGACTATAAAAAGAACTCAAGGATGAGCTTCCTAGCCCGAAGTGTACACCAGCAGAACTTTCCCTCCTTGAGCGGAAATAAACTTTCTGGATCTGCCCCAGTAAAGACTGATAACCCAAAGAGAGAACCTTTGAAATGTTGGGGTTGCGGAGAAGAACATCTACTGAGAGACTGTCCACACTGACAACAGAATAGTCAGAGAATTTACAACATCCAGGAAACTACCACCGTCAATGATGTGGCCAAAAGTGTGCCACAAATTTATGCAGCCTTGGACAATAACCAAGCTGACCACCAAGCTTCAGTGGTGGAAATAGAAGGTATGATTTCCAACCATCTAGTGTCTATTTTGATTGACCTTGGTTCAAATTTGAGTTATATAGCCCCTAAGACTATGGATAAGTGTAAACTACAGCCACATAAACCTACCAAGCCATGGTTGGTACAGTTAGTCACTAGCACCAAAAGAAGGGTAGCAGAGGTCATACCAACCTGCCAATTAATGTTGGGTGAATTCCCCACCCAAGAAACCCTTAACATATTACCCCTGGGATCGTATGATCTGTTGATTGGTATGGACTGGCTAGCCGCCCATAAAGCCAGATTGGACTGTTACCATAAAACCTTAGAATGT
>ML790508.1:84326-109388 GCA_009831015.1 Picea engelmannii
TGAATATATATATATATATATATATATATATATATATATATATATATATATATATAACTGCTGAGAGGGGGATGTGCTGAAAAAGAGACCACGATGGCTGAAAAAAAGGTGGTGGAAGGCATCTGGAATGGTGGTGTTAACTTCCATCGAACCAAACCATATTTGGTCTTCACTGGCCCGAAGAACCAAGAGTGGCTCACTGGCCCTGAAATGAATTACTCGCCAGGATGGTAGGTGAAGAGGCTCCTCATGAGTTAATGAGGGATGGGGGTGAACCGCCCATCCATGGAGGCCTTAGACCTGACCACCACGAAGGAATTCATGCCACACACAACCTCGCTGAAAAAGAAAAGGCAGGTAGAAGGTGTGGAAAAGGGGGACGCAAGGGAGAGATCGCGGAGATCGGAATAACTCTGGAACAAATTACAGAGTGAGTGATAGCAGAGAAGAAGGAAAGTAACCTTCGTTCTCGGTCACTGAAGAATAGAGACAGAGAGTCTCAAGCATCGTGGTCTAGCTCGGGGGTGGCTAGTGGTAAATCCATTCGGAGTCACTGAGCCTACAGTTGGGCGGAAATGAGCACCCCTATCAGCAGTTGCATCACCTGGTGTTTTTCTGATAAGTGTTATATCTTGTATCTTGAATTTAAATGTCTTGAAATGTATGCTCATGGTTTGAACACTTATAAATAGTTTCTGTGAAGAAATATCTGCATGGTATTTTGATCAGAATGGTAGTTGCATGCTTATGTTGGAATGACCACATTTGGCTTATATATATATGCGCTTGAATGAAATTCAGTATTCAAGTTTGTTCTCGAGAAATCTATTCTCTTAATTTATCTCAAGTAATGCCCTGGATAGATCTTTCCATAGGGACACCCTCTTTAAAAGTTTACCCAAGGATCTGCCAGAGGATTTTATGACATAAGCTTGAAAAAACTTGGCACGAGAGAGAGTGGTATTCTCAGACTTCGATATTTCAGAGTTTCGGCACCCGGGGTATCTAGGTGCGAGTCCTTTTGTACTCGCGAGTCCTGAAACCCCGACCCACGAAATCCCGAAAGGACAGTGTGCGGAGGAACTAAGGACCTTTCAGTGGTTCGGTAACCAGGATACCCTCCCTTTTGCTAAATGCACGAATGAGATCCTTTCGGAGGATCTAAGGTCTGTTACGACCGTTAAATTGGATGAAGGAACGCAGGTGTTAATGCCTCGACCCCTTTTTAACCTTCGTAAGTAGCGACGAAATCGGGACCGTCGATCCCAAGACCCATGGGAATGCATGGACCATCCAACTATAGAGTGCACGTGGTGGCCAATAAGCGTTTTGGTGTTTCAGCAGCTGGGGGGACTAGAGGGAAAAGACCCTTGTCCTCACGATTCGCAAAATCCCAACATACGAAACCCCGAAATAACGGGGCGTGGACAAGTTAAGATATTTCAGTATTTTGGCACCCGGGATGCCTAGAGGCAAGTCCCTTGTACACGCCAGTCCCAAAATCCCAATGGGTGAAAACCCAAAAGGACAATACGCGGACATGTTACGATATTTTGGTATTTCGGAAATCGAAATACTCAAGGGCGTATTCCCTCGTACTCGCAAGTCCTGAAACCCCGACTTGCGAAATCCCGAAATGAAATAGCATGGATGAGTTGTGATGTTTCGGCGTTTTGGTACTCGGGACACCTAAGGGTAAATTCCCTTTTATTCGCCAATCCCGAAATCCCGATTAGAGAAATCCTGAAATGGTCTAACATGGATTTGAGTCCCGATATTTCGGTGTTTCAGCATCCGAAATATCCAAGGGCGAAGTCCCTTGTACTCACAAGTCCCGAAATCCCGACTTGCGATATCCCGAAAGATGGAGTGTGGAAAAGTTATCATATTTCGGTATTTCGGAAGCCGGGGCACCTAAGTGCGGGCCCCACGTGTTCGCCAGTCTCGAAACCCCCGACTTGCGAAATCCCGATGGATGGATTCCTGAAATAGTGAAGCATGTTAGAGTTTGGTTTTTCAGAGTTTTGGCTCTCGGGAAACCCAAGTGCGAGACCTCCTGTCGTCGCACATCTTGAAATCCCGATGGAGGAAACCCCGAACTAGTGAAGCATGTTAGAGTTTGGTTTTTTGGAGTTTCGGCTCTCGGGAAACCCAGGTGCGAGACCTCCTGTCGTCGCACATCCTGAAATCCCAATGGAGGAAACCCCGAACTAGTGAAGCATGTTAGAGTTTGGTGTTTTGGAGTTTCGGCTCTCGGGAAGCCCAGGTGCGAGACCTCCTATCGTCGCACATATCGAAATCCTGATGGAGTAAAACCCCGAAAGGTGGAAGGACATGTTTTAATCCGAGGCATTTCTAGTTATGACAAACTATTGGTTCCCTTCGGATTTCGGCACTTCGAGAGACAAGAGGGAAAAGGAAATACATGTATCACGATTTCCCAAATCGCGAAAGCTGATGAGCACCCCTCCGATAAGGCCGATGGTCATAGTCACCGACCATAGGAGTATGGGTAAGGAATGGCAGGGTCTATATTAGGCCCCATAGGTAATCGAGAATTTTGTTCATCGGAGAAAAGATGAAAAAGACCGAATTTTTTTTGAATTCCGTAGTGGGTGTGTTACAAGAGCGTATCTGGGCTATGCATTTTATTTTTAGTTCCCCTTATTGTCTTCAACTTGGAAACACATCTAGTGATTATTAAAGGGCTTGGAAAAATATGCTTTAAAAACAAAAAGAGGAAAAGGATGTGGCCAAACCTCAACAAAGGCACCCATAAATGAGACAATATGAGCCCTTGTATATCATGAAACCCCATACCTAGAATTATAACCCAATCTACCCACATTCACTACATAACCAATAAAGGAGTCTCTTTGGTAACATCCCCTACTTGAGGAATTGGTTCACCCAATAGGGCATTATGACACCCCTCCCATATCTAAATTTGGCAAGTTGTATAGGGTCTTTGAGAATTTGTTTATTTTGAAATGAGGGGATTTAATGCACATGTTTGGGTGGTTCTTTTATTATATATGGCTTACTTGGAATGATACTTGTGACTTGTGGACCCTTGGAGAGCGTACTTGTTTGTATTTGCAGGTCCTTGACAGGTGAAATCTTGATCATGAAGGCACAAGGTCACTTGGACCTTCATTGGGGCATGAATATTGTAGGTTGGATGATGCGCCCCCTCCCCCTGGACACATGGGAAGAGGAACGTTTTCTTTGGAGGCACGTGGACACCATGAGATGACCATATTCCAGCTCATTGCACCCCAACGATGGTCTTGGAAGGCCCAAAACGTCACACCTTATTCCCTAGACATCACATGGGTTTAGGGGTTTGATGGGGTTTCTCATGGTTGATGGTAATGGTCATAGTTTGATGGAGAGAGAGATACTTGACACATACTATAGCACTTGGTGACATGATTTATGGCCTTTAAAGGCCCAACATTCTTCATCAAAGGTTCATTGTCTCTCCTAGAGGTCCTACGTCACCCTTTAGGGCATGACGTCACCCCTAGAAGGGGATTTTCTTTTTGTAAATTTGAATTTTAAGAGGTAAATGGAAAATTAGGGAGGTCGACCTCTCTAATTTGATGTCGACTTTAGAAAAAGTGGACAAAAGGGTTTTAGGTGACCTCATATAAATAGAGGTCACCCCTTTGTCATTTGAACATAACTCACTTGAGAATTACATAATTCACGGCTGAAATTTTCGCCCTACTTGGGAAAGGTGCATTATCTCTCTCTTATGCTTTGTGGATGCTATTACTTGTATAATGGAGGAATAAGCTAGGTTCTATCTCTTGGATTCTTTTTCCTTAATATTGTGGAGGAATATTCTTGGTAAAGAAGGGTTTATCTTGCTATTTCTTAGACTAGGTAAGGAACTCATGATTTTGTTTTGTTTATTCTTGGATTCAAGTTTAATTTTGTAAACTCTTGGAGGAGTATAAGGGCATATTCCCTCCATGAAGATACATCATTTTTTCCTTGAATAAGTTAATTTTGAAAAGGTTGCTAGGAGGAGTAAAAGGGATTACACCCTCCTAGATTTACCTTGCTATTTTTGTTTTCTCTAGGGAGTAAAACGGTTTACACCCCTAGAGAAGTAATAAAGTTAGCTCTTATAAAAGAGACTCCATTAACCCAATTGATAAGGAACTAATCTACTTGCATTGGAGATATAAAATTGTTGCATTGGTATACATGAATTTTTGAGATATTATGATTGTTCAAGTTGGAATCAATTCTTCATGCTTTGGGTTTTTTTGTGCCCTAATGGCTTCTAGTTTAGCCAATTAATTCTCTTTGTTGTTACAAATTAATGCCACAGCCATTAGGGTTGCATCAAACTCATCTTCTTTCAATCTTTGCTCACTAATCTACCACTGAAATTCACTTGTAAACCTTGGTAGTTGTTCTACTAGTTATTGGTTAATTTTTGGGTGGTTTACTTGCTGATTTATATGGTTAGATATTGATTTTGTAGCGATTGTTTGGTATAGTCACTTGGCTGTCATAATAACTTGTTGATGACACATAACAAACAACCCTAAATATCATCAAAGTCTTGGCTAAATCATTGGAGGTTTAGCTAGTTATTTCTAGCTTTATTTCCAACACTTTGTACTTGATTTTTGATGGTTAGATTTGCAGATATTGATATCATTTGTTGCTGATTTATACATTCATATATTGCTGCAATTTTGGGAGAACAAGGTTTCTTTTTTATTCCTCATTGTTTAAAGGATTATTTTATCATTGTTAGTCTTGTTCCGTGCAGGGGTAACATTGTTTTCCAGGTACTCAACACTTGGAAACCATTTGACTCTTCACAAGACTCATATTCAAGCCTTTATACATATCCAAACTTGAACTATAGGGGTGTTCATCATCATTTTATCACTTTCCATTTCAATTTGCCTAGGGTCACTGGGATTCCCCCCTTGTGTTGATATCACCATCACTAAAGCGAGGGGAGTGTCTATCTAAGGTAACAGTGGGTAGATACTCTCGTAGTTGTCTCACCTTTGCAACTTGGGTTGGGATTTTCCCAAGCTACAATATGTACGATAACATAGACAATTCTCAAGCTCTTGAAAGGTTCTACAAAAATACACACTTGCAGGAATTGAAAGCACATTTTTTTAGAAAAGTAAATATCACACTTGCAGGAAAGTAAACGTCACACTCGTAGGAAAGTAAATGTCACAATTGAAGGAAAGCAAATTACACTTGCAGTAAAGTAAATGTCACACTCGCAAGAAAGTAAATGTCACACTTGCAGGAAAGTAAATCACACTTGTAGAAAAGTAAATCACTCTTGCAGGAAAGTAAAGATGACTTATCCAAACATTAAATTGATATTTATTATTGTGATAGCCATGTTATGGCTCATGTACCTCAAGCTATAAGAATCAAACCAAACTGTGCTTGCAAACAAAGAAAACAAGTTATTTCAGTTGGCAAACCACACAATTGTTAATTAGAAAGATAGATGCAGAGTTGCAACAATGAGAGTTGTAGAATGAGAGTTGCAGCAACCAGAGTTGCAACAACTATATTTGCAACAACTAGAGTTGTGGCAGCCAAAGTTGTAGCAACGAGAGTTTGCAGCAACACGAGTTACAACAACACGAACCAGAACAACCAGAATTTCATCAAGGCAATATTAATGCTACAACAAAGTTAAATAGAGGAATTATGAATGAAATATGTTACGACTGGAATTTAACCAATCAAAAGACAAAGTTTTGAAATGTCAGCATAAAGTGGCAGTGATAGAGTTACAACAACAAAAATTCCAGAGTTGTAGTGTGATGTTTTATAGAGGAATTGTTGGAAATAAATAAGGAAGAGAAACTACAACTACTCAATCATCAATCAAAGATCATTACCCTGCAATGTTAGCATTTATAAATCAAAATCTACAGTAATGGAGAACAACAAGATGTTAATTAAGGAATTGTTGGAAATAAATAGGAAGATAGAATTGAAACTATGACTACTTCTACAAGCTATAGAAGATACAAACAATACCAAGCTAAGGAGGGGGGCCTGCCTCCTTAGACGAGGTACTAGTCTAAGAATGCAATAGGAGTTGAAGGCTTAACACACCATCAATTAAATGAGAATGAAACATAACTTTTATTAAACGAAAATAGGTGGATCAATACAACTCTATCTTACAAACTTTTGACTATATATGTTTCATCCCCCGACTCAGAGAGAGCGCGTGTATTTATACAAAAATGACTACTTCCTAAATGAGCTAAGAAAATCGATGGAAAACGATGAGAATCGATATGTCTCATCTTGTTATATCACCTTTTCCAAAAGAGGGTGAAAATTGGGTGCGTACTGATTGAATCAATTATGACAAGTGGTGGCTAAGTTGTCCATTCCATTCTGGCGCCCAATTTACCTTGTCATGTTCTTGAGTGGTTGTTGGTTGATTGGACGATCCCTGGTGACAGTAATTGTTTGGTTGACTGATGAGATATTGTGGATTTGCAACAATGGACTGTGGTGAGAGTTGCAACATTGGGAGTTTCCGCAACAATTTGTAGTGAGGGTTGCAACAATGGGAGTTGTAGCAACGTGAATTGCAACGATGACTAGAGTCGCAGCACTGGGTGTTGTAGCAATGACTAGAGTTGCATCAAATACACTTGAACAAGAATTGCAGCTCTCATGTTGGGAAGGCACTTGTGCAACTTTGTTCCTATAAAGCATTGTTAGCGCAAAAGGTGATAATATCCTAAATAATGCATACAAATAAGTATTGAAATGGAATATTGAGTGAGTTATTGTACCTTGACTAAAAATGTGTCATTATGGATGGAAAGTGTATAAATATGGAAATGGAAATGGGAAAAATGTGTGCAAAAAGTATTGGACGAGTGTTATAAATATGTCAATTTGAGCACCCGTTGGGGTGCATACATATTTCTCATGAATCTAATTTATTTATAATTATTGAAATGATTTATTATATTTTGACTTTAAATATAATTATCTGTTTCTTTGAATATAATTGTCTTAGTGGCTTGGGTGATTTCCTCGTGTAATACACCAACTAATATACAAAAATAGTTATTGACATTATTTAACACCGGAATGAAAAAATGTCCATATTGGCATGTTCATGCTTTTATCATAGACAATGTTGTAGCTGAGATTGAGGCATTAAGGTGACATTTTTAAAGTTTTTATATATTTTTTGACTCTCTTTTAATGTAATGTCATTTTAGGAGTTTAACCAATTCATCAATATTATTATGTGTGTGGCATATTCATTGTGCATGGTTGAATAATATCGGAAACAAATTCAAATGGAAAATAAGTCATAATTTTGCATGCTATAGGAGAAATAATGCACTCATGTCAGGATGATAATTCCATACAAAAATCAGTTGCCATAGATCTTTGATGAATTCCATGAACAATAAAATTTTTGAAGTATTTCATGACCACAAGGCTAGCCAACGACAAATTTTGTAAGTGTGGTTGTGTAACTTTATGGAGTGACTATATTCTTCATTGGGATTCCTCTATAATTTCATTACTTTCTCACTAACCCCTATTTTTTTCTAGATATGTAGGGGAAAGTTTATAGAAAATTTCCATATTCCAATCAAGATACCGATAATGAAATGGAATCTTAGAATAGGTACTTAAAACAAAAGTACATTTTTTAGCAGAACAATGAACGCCTTAGATGGGTTGATTGGCTAATTCATGTGTTATTGAAAAAATTTGAACCTTATTACATTCATATCCAATGTTTAAAATAAGTTGGCATTGTACGACCTAGAAATCCCAGGAACAACTAATTTCATGTAATTGCAAAGAAAATAAAATATTAGATGAAGATTAGGTGTGTGAATCAAAAAATAATAATGAATACCAGGTTTGTATCCAAAATAACAATACTTGTGATACCTGATATAATGTCATATATGCATGACTAGATTTTCACTTATGTAGCTGTGAATGGGCATTGAATGGCAATGCTTGTAAACATGTCTTAGAAGTCGACATGTCCATAGGTAAACATGTTTTGGGTGTTGATTTATTACCAAATGTTTCTAATTCTATTATTGAGAGGCGTAGATGTTTAGTTAATTTAAATGAAACAATTGTCTTCAGCCCAAAAATGAAAACAAATATTTTATCATGCTTCAGTTCTCCTCCAAATCTTAATTTTCCTACTGAAACAAAGATGAATGATGTGGAGAATTTCTCATATCATGTTTATTTAACAAATATAAGACTATATAGTGCCATGTATGAAGCCGATGAACCGAATTTTTTTATTTCATTGACTCATTAAGAATTGAGGGGTTTATTAGCCATAACACCTACAAGTTTGGAGTAAGCATATGCACTTAAGAACTTGACTAGCAATGTACGTCTAGAATAAAATAAAATGTTTTTCAGTACTATAACTCCATCCAAGATCACTACTAAGAGGTGACATATTTTTTTGAGCCCGCTCAATAAAAAAGACAATATGGTCACGACTCACATTCAAGAAAAGATAAAACACAATTTTAGAGCGTTGGATATGTTCGCACAAAGAAGAAAAACATACATGGAAAAATTGAGATTTCTTGTGGAAAACAAAGAATTGTGGAGCATATATTCAATCTAGTGCAACAATATATTCAATACATTATAGGAATTTCAATTTGATATTACATTTTGATTTACATAAAATACGGTGTATTATTGGCGCTAGTATAATAGTCTAACTCTTTTAGTCACTATTATTATTGTTGATAGATCTACATCTGATGGTGTTCAAAGTTTCCAACTTCGACTATTTCATAATAATATTGTTGAGGATAGCTCATTGTTGGTTGATAGTTCAACTAGAGAAGAAACAACAAAATATACCTTCAACTCATTGAAACGTTGCATGCCTTCAAACATAGGTATTGCAATTCATTTCTAATACAACTATTTTCTTTAACTAGACTTGATTTCATAGTGAAAATATTTTCTTGATTCTTCTCATAGCCAAGGAATCCATTGTTCACAACAAACCTCACAATGAAAGATGTTGTCAACTTCTAACATTTTCCGATAAGTTTGTCAAGGGTAGTGCATTATTTTTGGAAGGTTAAACTATGGCAACGATTAAGCTACTTCATGGATAATTAAATTATGAAATAGGGATTTATATGAACAATCTAGCAATACCAAATAGATTAGAGACACCAACATTCTAGTTAATCCTAGACTTCAACATAAGACATTTTCTAAAAGATGAAAATATAGTATCAAAGACACAATTTTTGTAATTCTCGGTCCCATAGATCTTATAGTGTCGATGTGGAATTAAATAAAGGATCTTGTAGCATAATTATTTTTTCTAACATGAATTTTATTATGTCGATCCAAAAGGGTGGAATTACTATTTGTAGGCATGCTATTAGTGTGAAATTAGTACTTATGTTGCTTGATAAAATAGTAAATACACTAAACAAGATTGTGAGGCAACAATTAAAATCTATTTAGCACCATGAGAAATTAAACTATGGCTAAATTTTCATTTGTTTTCTCCAACTATTCATAGTTATGGAGTAAGTTGATAAGTGGATCCAACTATTAAAATCTTCATTTTGTTTTATTTTTGGGGGGTTTACCATGCCCTTATTGTTGTTGGTTAGAGTGCAAACCATTTTTGTTTAGAGATAGTTTACCTTCTACAACTTGTGACTCATATTTGGTGGACATGTTCTTTGTTGCACCTTGGTTTGTCTAACATTTGTCTAGAATTTATGCATCCAATAATACTACAACAAAGCAGGGAAGTTTTGGAATTAGATGGTCAAAGAACACTCAAATTCCATTACTTTGTGTATATGAATTTTGATATGGTGGAAACTCATGAGAACAAAGAAGGCATGCCATCTAAATGCCTTATAATGACAAAGTTGTCATTGGGTTGTGTCATCCTAATAAATATAGTGAGAAATATTCTAAATTATGGTTTACATTGTCCAACTTTCAAAATGAAAGGGTTCTTAAGAGATTAAATCCATCCATCGGAGAATGCTTTCTACTTCGATAGTGATAATGAAAAGCATGTTGAGGTCCTAGGAGAGGCCACTCTTTCAAACCATCAAGTGATTAACTTATATTTGTCCTAGGGAGATCATAATATGAAAATGAACAAGACTTTTTTCTCTTAAAATGTGTCACATTTAGAAAGTATTGTGAGATGCTTCCCTAAACTTGATTATCAAGTTTCCACCACCTCTCAAGAGTTAGGATGCTATACCATATTGTATGGCTAATCCCACACCTAAGCTGACTTAAAAACTATGAAAAAAATATTTTTTCATGGTACAAACACAACACCCTCTTTTGGGAATTGAACCCTAGTGGGGGGAATATCAATGCATATTTTAGACCAATCATCAAAGCTCCTAGTGGTTTTAAGTATGAATCAATTAAATAACAAATTTATCTTGGTTGCATTAAAAGTGTTTTTGATCTATTACCCAAACCCAAGGGTGAATATGGTTGATTGTTTAGTGGGAGGATGTCATTTCACAAATTGCATCCTTTCTAATGGGGTAATGAAAGTAAATTTCCTCAATCCAATGGAAATGACACAAGGATATGAAAAGGAAATAGAGCATGTCGACCAATGATTTTAGTCCATCACCTTTGATGAGAAAGCACAAACTAGTGTTTCTAAACCTCAGACCTTACTACAATTTGACGAAGTTTGTCAACACTAGGATGCTCAATTGAGATATTTCCTTCGCTAGCTTCAAACATGAGAACAACCGATGGAGGATTTTTTTATGGCCCTATCCTAATAAGGAATATTTTGAAAATAAATCTATGATGAAGATAACCAATGAATGGCTCATCAAGTAAGAGGATCTTGAGGAATAGTTCATCAATGATTATAAACTAGTTTTTCATCTCAAGGCCCCATAGAAGAACATAGGATGGCCATGTAAAATTGTCTTGATGTGGTATCTTGTTGAATTCTAAGGAACATGAAAGAATGCATGAGAAAATACTAACTTTGGATACTCTTGTAGTGGCACTGATGGAGATGATTGAGGATGAGTTGTTGATATTGGTTGAATTTTCCTGCAAATTTAATAAAGCACATAAGATTTTGTTGGGTCATACATACTCTAGGTATATAAAAATTCCATCAAAAAACAATTATTAGGGTATTGTGTTAAAAAAAGAATAATTAGGGCCATATGTAAGCTAGGGACCTTAAAAGAATTAAAAATTGGAGATCAATTACATTATTGAATATTTTCCCTTACAAATGTTGTCCAAAGCCTTGGACATGTGCATCAAGTAACTCTTACCTAAGATCATTTGCCCATAATAGAGGAGTTTCATTAGAGGGTGTTTCATTCTAGATAATGTGATAACATCGCCGAAGGGTATTGAATGGACAATATGTCTCGAATTCATTAATATTGACTTTGAAAAAAATTGTGATAAGTTTGAGTGTCTCTTCATTTTGGCATGCTCAAGACCCTAGGTTTTGGTAAATTCTCCCTCAATGCTTATGAGACATGCCTATCCATAGACAAATGTAAATCCAATGATGTGGGGATTGTTAGGTCTCTCAGACAAAGTTACCAATTGACCCTAGATATTTATGTCATTTTTTTCCCATAATAGGGACCTAGACAAATATTGCATGACCAATTTGTATAAGACTCGTTCATCACTATTCTCTAGGAAAATTCTCCATGGAGAACATCGACATGCACTATGTCCAGATATTTTTTATCCTTCAGGCTCCAAAATATGGTGGCTAAAACTCAATGTAATAGACAAAGCCTTTAGGACTTGATTACTTGGTTAATTGATTAGGGTTTGTCTTGGATCTAACCATGCCAGATCTTTAATTTCCTTGGCATCCCGTTCACCTTTCAGGGTTCACCAACAGATCTTTGGGATATGGTTATTTAACATATGGAAAAGAACATTGAGAAGTAGGGAATGTAGACTGTAGATTTGGTTGCCAAATTTTAGATATGTATAAAGTCAAAGTAGCCACCCAAGTGTAATATTCTTCCTATTATGCCCCATCTATTAATTCTTACCAATAGCTCAATAAATATTTGTATACCTTTCTCTGGGCCAATATAAATGGGAACAAAGGATTTCACAGTTATTTTGCAACCATAGAGACCAAGGAGGCATGGAGATTGTTAAGACACATATCCAAGCCAAGGCACTTTTTCCAAAATGGGTTTTCAAAGGAAATAGGAATGAAATGGAACTTGAAAAGTTCATTCAAGGAATTACATGAACTTAGGATGCCCCTAAGAAATAATTCTCGGATAAGTATCACTTTGAAAACTCATTGTTAGTGTTAGACAATGTGAAGGTGAAATTTGAACTTTTGTTTCTTATAGAGTAATTTGAAGGCTAGAAGGTGATTAAATTCCATGTTAGTTGGTAAGACCAAGATCTCAGGTCCAGTCTATCCTTGAATGGACATTCCTTATGGTGGTCCCTTATTCCATTTCATGAATGAAAAATTCCGACCAACTCAACATGGTTCTTAGCCTTGAAATATTTTAGAAGAGACACAACACATATTTGATGCCTAAAGTTGACATTGACTACCTTTCAAGGAGTTGAAAGTCAAATTTCAGCTAACCAATATTTTATAAATGTTGGCATTTGATTGAATCAAATAAATTGTTATTCTCTCTTTTCATACAGATAGGCTTGTGATCTTCTAAACCCTTATGGAAGGGTTGAAAATGAAACAAGGCTAAGGACTTTAAAAAGTACAAATCCATTGATGGTTATAGATGGTTATATAATAATCCTTTCTTGGATGGCTAGTTGAATAAATTGCCATAAACCAAGCAATAGTTGTAACGTTAGAAGGACATTATTCAAAATCAACTCGAATTATTTCATCGACATCCTTCCTCCACCAATGATGAGCGGGAGTAGAGTCAATTCAGTATGTTAATCATTCTCCTCCTCCTTCGAAAGAACAGTCTGCTAATATTTCTTTTCCTCTACTTATTAATCTTAATTATCCTTTTTAAGGAAAATACATATTAATCTTAATTATCCCTTTTAAGGAAAATACATATTAATCTTAATTCTACTTATTAATCTTAATCTTTCTTTCCTCTACTTACTAATATTAATCCCACTTATTAATATTAATCCTACATATTATTCTTTTTCTTCGGATCTTGCTATACAAGCCATCCCTCACCGGTTACAAGCCATCCAAGTTGTTAAGATGAATGCAATGTCCATGTCATATTTTCCTTTTGTTTTGTTCTTTTCTTCATCTTGTTGAAGGTTTGACATGAGATTGCTTTTGCATGTAAATTACGGTTTGATGATCATCTTCTGGTTTCACTTTAAGTGGAAAATAAAAAGATAAAATTTGTGTGGTAAGACACAAAAGAAAAGAAAAAGAAAAATTCTACGTGGGAAGACACAAATTCCTTAAACATGATAAGATTATTCATGTCCTTTTTTCTGGCCCCCCTCTTTTATTTAGTTTATTCTTTTTTTCATCTTGTTGGAGGTTCGAGATGAGATTCTACATTTTACAGGTTTACATGTGAAAGATGAAAGGCATTTTCCTTTTTCTTGGCATCTTCTTATTTTCCTTCACATCTTCATATTCAGCTATCCATCACTGGTTAGAGATGAACACACTGCCCATCTTCATATTATTATTTTTTTCTTCATCTTCTCTCAGGCCCGGGTTCGAGATGAGATTCTACACGTACTGGTTGGTTTGCATGTGAATTAGGGTTCGATGTCCACACTTTTACTTTTAGTGAATAGAAACACAAAAGATATAATTCCATTAGTGGAACCAGGTCGAAATATGAATTCTTTTTAGAACATCTGGTGCTTTCTAATCTTATGGTAAACTTCCATAAAATTCTATCAAATCCTATAGCAAACTTTCTTTCCATCAGGTTGCTTAAATCCATATAAAAAGTTAGCATTCTCTTTATCTAAAATTCCATAGTAATATTAATGATTTAAGTTGATCAAATGAATGGAGTTTCTTTTTCTTCTTAACCAACGAAGGCATTTTCTTTTTCTTCAATTTTTCCGTGGGCATATTCTTCTTTTTTTGTCATGTTTGTAATGGATGCAACACACAGATGAGGTATCAAGTATTCCAAAGGGACTATTGCTTCCTGTCCATACACCAATCTGAAAGGTGCCGACCCTGTGATTTTCTTGCATGTAGTTATATAAACCCATAATACTTTTGGTATCTTCAAATCCCAATCATCCATGTTCACATTGAAAATATTGGTTAAGGCATTCTCTAATATCTTGTAAAATGCTTCCATTGTTCCATTATCCTGAGGATGGTATGGAGTGCTCTTATGGTGGTGTATCTAAAATTATTCAGTCATTGTCTGGATGGTGCCATTGATAAAATGAGTTCCCTGATCACTCATCGGAATTCTAGGACATCCAAATATTGTAATTACTTGTTCAAATAGGAAGTGTGCTACAGTCTCTGCACGACAATCTTTTATTATTGTTGCCTCAACCCATTTGGTTAGATATTCTATCGATATAATGATGTACCTTGCTCCTGATCTTCTAGTTGGTGGATTGATTTTTCCTACAAAGTCTATTTCCCACTTGATAAAAACACTTTAAGGGTTACCTAAGGTCTTAGTGGCATCTCATCCCTCTTGGATGGATTTCCTACCCTCTGACATACATCAGAATTATGACAATACTCCTTTTCATCTTTAGAAACTGTTGGCCACCATAGTTCTGCGCACAATATCTTCTATGCAGTAGCCTTTCCTGCATAATGTCCTCCAACTATTCCTTCATGTGCTTCAGCTAAGATGATAGGACATTCATGTTCCATGACACATCTCCTTAGAATATTACCTGCACCTAGTTTATATAAGTGTTATGCAATAAGTTGATAATATGCAGTTCTAACCACCAAATTCCTCTTCTGCGCAGTGTTATTTTCCTTTGGGGAAAATCTTGTACTAAAAAATTCAATAATGTCAACAAAATATTCATCAGCAATTTACACTGAAAAGTGTTGTGTATGAGGAAAATTGTCCTCCAAGATTCTTGGTTCCTCTCATTCAATCTGACCCTGCATTCAATCTTCCAGGTTTCACAACAACTTCAAAATCAAACTCTTGAAATAACAACAACCATCTACATATTCTCCCCTCCACCACTAGCTTGTTGACCAGGTATTTAAGGGTAGAGTGATCTGTGAACATTTTAAAATGTTGGGCTAATAAATAATGTATGAATTTATGCAATGCATATACCATAGCCAAACCTTCTCTTTCTGTTGTATTTTAATTATGTTTTGAGTCTGATAGTTTCCTACTTCAAAATTCTATTGGATGATCTATGTCACCTTCTCCTGGTTGTGTTAGTACTGCTCCAAGTGATATTGAAGAGGCATCCACATGAACATGGAACTCTTTTGACCAATCTGGAAACACCAGAATTGGCGTTGTCACCATTTTCTCCTTTAAGATGTCCAGACTTTGTTGGCACTCATCATTCCATTGAAACTTGATTTCCTTCTTTAACAGTTTCTCCATGGGCGCAGTAATCTGTGCATAGCTCTTTATGAGCTTTCTATAATAGCCTGCATGATCAAGTGTAGCTCTTAATTGACACATTGACTTAGGTGGTGGTAAATTAACAATGATAAGAATCTTTGCAGGGTCAACCAGTAGGCCCCGTTTACATACCACATTTCTTAGAAGAATTCCAAATGGTGCGTTGAATATGCATTTCTTAATGTTCAATGAAATTTGACATTGTCTACACCTGTGTAGAATCAATCTTAAAACTTCAACATGGTATTTTAGTAAGCTAAACACTGTGCAATCATCCAGATAAACCTCTAAACATTTATGTATAAAATCTTTAAATGCATTTACCACTACCCTTGAAAAAATAGTAGGGACATTCTTCAATCCAAAAGGCATCACCGTGTATTGGTATGAATCCCATTCTGTGGAAAATGTAGTCTTATGGCGATCCTCTGGTGCTATTCTAATTTGATGATACCCTGAAAATCCATCAGTAAATGAGTATGATTCTTCTCCTCCTACATTCTCCAATATCTCATCTGTAAATGGAGTAGGGAAAGGATCATGCAGACATGCGTCATTCAACTTCCTCAAGTCTACATAGATCCTAACATAGGGATATTCCATTATAGTAAGATAGCCTTGGATTAAAGGGCTTGATATTATACTACGTTCACCCCTCTAGTCTAATATATGTTCATGCATTTGTTGAGAAAGTGGTTTATGTATCTCGATATCTATTTGTAGACCAGAAAGATGAGTTGCCTCAAGTCTTAACTCTTTGTCCCTTAGATCTTTGATCTCATGGACATATTAAGAAACATATACATCTATATATAAAGCTTGTCTTTGTAATAATATTTAAGCAAGTGATCTACCCGATAACCCAGTCATGTTTTCTAATCATTCAGACCAAAAGACAGTCTCTTTAGGTGAGATGCAAGAGATTGTGATACTAAGGATCAATATGTCCTAGGGGAATTATTACTATCCTTTACGTAGAATTGAGTCTTTTCTTCCTTGTACTCTATCATTGTATTAGGTCTTTTCCTATATTATGATTAAGGTCGAACATAACACAAGGAGATTATTTTATTTGAGGGCTCAAATTCATCTTTTCAAATAGAAAACCGAACTGGTTGGTTGAGCTCAATAACATTGAGGTAACCATAATCTTCTCCCTATGTAATGAAAAAAGGAAAGTCTACACACATCCCCATAAGCATGTATGGGGGGATCATATTTGTTGTCTAATGGCATTGGCTTCCTTGTCATTGTAAAAATCTAAAAACCTTCATTCTCCCAACTGAAATCACTCATTCAAAAAGAGCACTAAATAGTGAAAAATTAGGGTTTGCAGGAGAACCCTTGAACTAGAAAACACCTCTGCCCTTAAATATGAGATCTAGCTATGTGATTTTTATGAATGCATAGAACTAACCTACAACAAAATAAACTATATGAAATTAGAGATAAACCCTACATAGATAAATACAAATAAAAGGTGGGGTTAGGACAATTGATACATATAGAGATATGCAACATAGGGGCTCTAGTTATCAATTACATCTTCCATACAAAGGATTTGGATGATCTCAACAAGGGGTGAAGGCATGCCCTCATTGTCAATTTCTACTTTCAAAATAGAGTTTCACCATTGTTTATTATGCATTGATTTCTCACCCAACAAGACATTTCCTAATACCTATAACACCTCTGCAATACCTATGAATCCCCTTTCCCTATGCACCACACCCCCCTCCCCCCCATTCCAATAACTATAAACCTGCTTCAATTACCCCCATAATATGAAAAAATATATTGACTTGATTTTTCACAATTTTAAAACCCTCTTTATTAATGAATGTGATAGGATATTTCTCAACAAGTGAAGCCCTTGTGCTTAGGAAACAAGATTCCCTAGGTCATTGAGTTTTGCACAACATGCCAACGATAAGAATTGGAGTGCCTCATTTGGAAGAAATGAAATGATGACATGTTTAATAAGGCACAATATATTAACATTTTTTGTTCTTAAGATGATACTCTAATTTGTAGCATGCATAATCAAAAGGTTGAGTTGAATGTGGTGCACATTGGCCAACTTATGGAGGATGGGGTGCGAGGGGGTGATCCTTTCTTTATTTGCAAAGAGCGACTTGATGAATCTCTAACACATTTGTTTTGTTCTAGGAAATCCTTGAGGTTGAAGGAAGGTAATGACTCCAAGTTGTCAAGTTCCCTATGAGAGGAGAGAATGTTGCCACAACTAACCCCCTCTATTACAAAACCAAAATGATAACTTTCCATGACTTATCTTTGTCAATATTTAGACCAAAAATCCTCTAGAGAATCTTGAGTAGGGTAATGAAAGCTAAAGGCCTACAATCCTAGATCCAAAGACAACCAATGATGGTTGGAAACCACCCCAAGGGCAATGATGACCCCCACATGAAATGGGCCTCATCTCATTGGTAAAGTAAAAGTTATGCTTGTTAATATTTATGCATTGAGTGCTTACCAACTAAGAAAATTTTTAACTAAAAAATTTTTTAATTAATAATTTTACATTTCAGTTTTTTAAAAAATTTCTTAATCAATCCTATCAATTTCTAAAATTTACATAAATGTACATTTTTTAAACAAATCAGAAAAATATAAATTTCACAATATATATTGTTAAAAATAAATTTATTAAAGTATCATTGTATCCTCGTTTACTATCTTGTTTTACAGTTATTATGACTAAAAAAAATAATAACAATAATTTCATATTATTATGACAAAAATAATAACAATGTAAATATAATTTCTGAAGTTTCAAATGAGAACTACGTTCTCCAATTCCAATTCATACACGGGTGGACACCCATTTTTTACATAAGAAAATACGGACTCTCTAAATCCGCGAACAGACACTTTATTGTTATGACCACAAGATTTGAGTGACCCACAACCATTCCGTGCCATGGATGAAACAAAAGTAATTATATGCCTAAATTCATCCATACTCTTACAGTCCACGGTAACGTAACTAATAGTGGAAGCCCAAATGTGGCATCTGTTGACACGTACATAATAAATACACCTCATCTCTATGTCGATGGAATTACAACGAAATCGCTTGTCAATGACTCTGAGGTTGTGTTCTTCAACGGCCACGTTTAACCAAGGCAGCGAAGTTGCAACTTCAATGTCGACTTTTGCACCTCCGGCAATGATTGCACGTATATTGCTCCTTTGGATCTTTAGTTGTATGTCATTGGAAGGTTTTAAATTGTCCACCCACTTTCCCAAAGAGTATACTTGTCGCCTCCATGAGAGAGGCACTCGGTCACATATTGAATGCATAATATAGCAGAACACTACATTGATGTTGCTGTATAACCACACTCTCAAACTTGTGTTGAACTCCATTAGTGCTGATATAACGCTCAATGTTGTCGGAATCAGCCAATGGACCTTGTTTTTCTTGGTTTGTAGAAACAAGCCAAGCAAATTTATAATTTTCAGAAGTTTCTCCTCCGAGAGTGACAAGTTGATAGGTAAGAGCCACGTATCGTTTAAAGGGGCGCTCACATGCTGATTGTTGAGTATCAGTCCATCCAATACTTCCGGCAAAGTCATGACACCGCCCGTGGTCACCCCTTCCCAAAATTCTCGTTGACCTTTTAAAAACACAGCAGAGTAGAAACCACCGCCGGCGGCGACGACGGCGGCCACGACGTCGGCGTCGGCGGCGGCGTCGGCCGCGGCGGCGTCGGCGGCGACGGCGGCGGCGGCAGCGGCGCCGTCGGCTAGAAGAAGTTTCAAGGTCTGCAGTTCATGCCAGATTGTGGGAGTAATGTAATAACACATTTTCCCCTCGATGAACAACATGTTCCCGTCGCTTCCCCTTCTCTCGAGGAGGAACCTATCGCCCAAGTACCGCAGATGGAGCGTATCGGTACTACCCGCCTCGATGTCCCTCCTCTCATACGGAATTTCCGCTTGGAGCACAAAACAATGCGTTCGCTTGAAAACTCGACCTTCAAAATTTTGCAGCCGAGAATAATCTGAGGACACTCGAAAGGGTTGCAGCAACCAGCCGACTAATCTGAGGACACTCGAAAGGGTATCAGCGCCCCAACCGGTGTGAGCTTCATGAACTGCCATAAACCCAGGGCTAATTGCAAAGCCAGCAGGACGTTATTAAAAATCAACTCGAATTCTGTATTTGTCATCCTTCCTCTGTCAATGATCAGCGGGAGCAGAGTCAATTCAGTCTGTTAATCGTTATCCTCCTTCGAAAGCGCAGTCTGCTAATCTTTCTTCTCCTCTACTTAACAATCTGCATCCTCCTCTTTATTCTATTTCTTCGGATCTTGACATACATGCCATCCCTCACCGGTTACAAGCCATCCAAGTCGTTAAGATGAATGCAATGTCCATGTCAACTTTTCCTTCTGTTTTTATTCTTTTCTTCATCGTGTTGAAGGTCCGACATGAGATTGCATTTTGCATGTAAATTACGGTTTGATGTTCATCTTCTGGTTTCACTTTAAGTGGAAAAGAAAAAGATAAATTCCCCGTGCGAAGACACGAATTAATGAGGGTGGGGTGGGGTGTTTTTATTCTTTTCTTCATCGTGTTGAAGGTCCGACATGAGATTGCTTTTTGCATGTAAATTACGGTTTGATGTTCATCTTCTGGTTTCACTTTAAGTGGAAAAGAAAAAGATAAATTCCCCGTGCGAAGACACGGATTAATGAGGGTGGGGTGGGAGAATACAGTGGGGGTGGGGCAATTAGAGGGTGGGGTGGGGTAATTATGAGAGAATACATTTAATGAGAGTGGGGTTGGGCAATTATAAGAGAATACAGTGGGGGTGGGGCAATTAGAGGGTGAGGTGCGACAATTATGAGAAAATACATTTAATGAGAGTGGGGCAATTATGAAAGAATAGGGACATTCTCTCATAATTACCCCTATTCTCTCATAATTACCGCACCCCACCCTCATAGATGATAAGATTCTTCATGTCCTTTTTTCTGTCTCCCCTCTTTTCTTTAGTTTATTCTTTTCTTCATCTTGTTGGAGGTCCGATCTGAGATTGTACATTTTACAAGTTTACATGTGAACAACGAAATACATTTTCCTTTTTGTTGGCATCTTCTTATTTTCCTTTACATCTTAATTTTCGGCTATCCATCACTGGTTAGAGATGAACACACTGCCCATCTCCTCTATTATTATTCTTTTCTTAATCTTCTGGCAGGTCCGGGTCCGAGATGAGATTCTACATTTCACTGGTTTTCATGTGAACGAAGGAAGGCTTATTTTCTTTTACATCTTCATCTTCAGGTAAACGCACTGCCCATGTCCTTTTTCTTCTTAACCAAGGAAGGCATTTTCTTTTTCTTCAATTTTTCCGTGGGCATATACAAGCTATCCCTTACCGGTTGCAAGCCATGGTGTCCACCGACATCTTTTCATTCCGTTGCAAGTCTCAGATGAGATTCCTATGCATGTACTGCTGCTTGGTTTGCATGTCAATTAAGGTTTGATGTTGATACCTTACATTTATTTTCTGCTTTCACTTTGAGTAGAAAAGCAGAAGATGAATTCTGGGCGGGAAAAACGAAATCCTTAAATATGAACACACAGTACAGGAAAGATGAACACAGTACAGGAAGACACGCACACTGTCTTCGTTTTCATCTTCTCGTGGGTCCGAGATCAGACTCTACATGTAACTGGTTTTCATGTGAACGAAGGAAGGCATTTTCCTTTTTCTGGCATCTTCTTATTTTCTTTTACATCTTCATCTTCAGCCATCCATCCTTTTTTGCGGGTCCAAGACGAGATTCTACCGCCAGTGGTTGGTTTACATGTGAATTAAGGTTCGATGTGCCTTTCGTTACTTAATCTTCTCCTTCCACTTTGAGGGAATTGAAAAGTAAAAGATAGAATTTTGTTGCAAGATAAATTCTTTCCAATATGGAGATATCTAATTTAAATTCTTTCCAATATGGAGATATCTAATTTAAATATAAATATGGTATATAAAAATGAAACATACAAAATCAAATTAGTAAAATCATTTTTTTTAATATTTATATATTTACATATTTTTAACATTAATTTTATATATTTTAAAAATTAATAAAATAAATATAAACTCTTCAATCATTAATATTAATATTAATGTAATGTTTTAGTTTGAAAAATGAAATTTCTTGACCCCAGTTTGTATAATTATAATTTTTTTTTAATAATTATTTGTAAAATTTTTACATATTTTTAATACTAATTTTATATATTTTAAAAATTAATAAAATAAATATAAACCTCAATCATTAAAAAATTATTAATACTAATTTTATATGTTTTAAAAATTAATAAAATAAACATAAACATCATACATTTATTTTTATTTATTGTAAATCTCTATCAAACAACATATAATTATCATCATTTAAAATCCTTAAAATTTGTTTGAAATTCTTTTTAGATTTATAACTTGGAAAAAAGTCTTCTACTACCATACTAATTCAACCCTTTCAAATTGAAGGGTTATTTAAAAACAATTCGTTTCAAAATAATCGTATTTAAATTTAATTTTTATTTAATTAACATTATAACACCAACATTATAATTTAAAAATTATACATTATTTTTAAAATAACAGTATTAAAGTCTTCAAGGTCACCTCAATAATATTCAAATTTAAAATTTTATTTATTCAATATAATTTAAAAAAAAATTCAAATATAATACATTAATCATTAAAAGATTAAATATAATATATTATTTTATATTATATAATTATCATACTATAAGTGAAATATCTTTTTCACTACCTTATCTAAAAAATCAACATAAATCTATCTTAATCTTTTGATTTATCAAGGGTTTAGAGGATGAAAACCTCTTTTAGAATGTAAAACTTGAGGAAAGGTTAAAAAGTTGCATTGCCGATTCAGGATTAAGATAAATATATGGAGATGCTACCATATAGGGGTTTTAATTATTATCTAGATTGATTAATTGAACTGACTTCTTGTTTATATGTGTTTATTTATTTATATATATATTTAATGTTTATTTATTATTTTATTATTAATTTAATATTAGTTTATTATTTTGTGAAATTTTTATCATTATTTTAATGAGTTATGTTATATGGACATCTCTCCTATACTAAATTGTAGAGAACCTTTCCAAGTAATTATAATATCTCACATTATAGTTTTCTAAATATTAAATTTTAGTTTAAATACTTAAATTATCTTTAAAAAATGAAATAAAGTAGAGAGTGCATGAGTAACCATTATATATAAAAAAAAATATTTGTGATATAAGTTACTTGATGGTCATCCAAGCGAGGGTAAAACGTAAAATCGATTTAAAAAGTAATAAATTCATGATTCCAAAAATGTGTAGCTATCAAAATACAATGATTGGCTTGAACTAAATTTTGTATGGTTTCCATTTCATAGGGAAAGTTTCCTTATCTTCTTCCCTTGAACTTGGTATCATAAAAGATATTTAGGTTTATGTTTAACATAATATTAGGTGAAAAAGTACACTTAACATTATATGAATTCTTATGAATTTGAAATATGTAAACGAATAGTTTTATAGGAATCAAATAACTTTGGAGAATGACTAGAAGTATTCACATAATCTAACGATGTATTAGTAGCCATGCAAATTTGGAAAAATAGGAATCAAATAACTTTGGAGAATGACTAAAAGTATCCACATAATTCATTTGAATATCATATATGAAGATAAAATGTATAAAATTTAATTATATTTCTATATATATAGAAACTTAATACGATTATGTGAAAATCTAGTTTTCTGATAATAATATGTTAACTCATTTGAATATGAAAATGAAATGTATAAAATTTAATTATATTTCTATATATATGGAAGCTTAATACGATTACGTGAAAATCTAGTTTTCCAATAATATTATGTTAATTTTTTTACAAAGATGGAACTTCCTAACATGAATTTGTAGAGTTATAGAGAATTGTTTACACTCACGCATTGATATTTTTGTAATTGTATATATGTATATAAAGAAAATATGAGGTGTGCTAATTTTTTTACAAAGATGGAACTTCCTAACATGAATTTGTAGAGTTATAGAGAATTGTTTACACTCACGCATTGATATTTTTGTAATTGTTTAAGTATATATGTATATAAAGAAAATATGAGGTGTGTGAGTATTTTTGAAATATTAATTTTATATATATTTTTAGATTAAGAAAGTGAGCATAGTTATGGAATTACGAGGTCAAGTGTTAATGTAGGTTTTGAGAACCTTAACCTAATAAAATTTATTTATTTTATATTGTAGATCTCAGTCTATAGTAGTGTGAAATGTATTTTCTTAAAAAAATGGGTGAGGTAATAAAATTTATAACAAAAATATACTATTTATGTATTTTAAAATTATGATATATGTTAAGATAAAAAATATAAAAAATAGATAATGGTATTATTTATAAAAAATATGTCTTTTTCTTCCTTGCCGGCCATGGCTGCTGCTTCAATCGTTTTTTAGGGTTCCCCAAGAAGTGGGGCATTTCCCTCCATCTTTGTGTCCAGGCCAGTTTTGTTAGAATTAATGATTAGTTTGGGGTTGGTTGAAGATTTGTAGGAGGCTGTTGAGATATTTCTCAACCACTCCCTCCAAATATGGAATCAGTTGAATCTGTATCCAACTATATATGTACGTATGTGTGTGTGCAATAATAAAAACTGTGTGTTTTCTGTGTGAGCTAATTCTTCCAATCTTATCTTGGTATCAGAGCTGTAGGTGAGAGTCTTGTTGCATTGCTGTGTGGAGGAGGTCGCTCTTCACGAGCTGTGCAATCCGTTGAAGAGTTTGAAAGGGACGCACGGTAGATGAGCCGCACACGAGTAAAAGTAGGCCGTGTGAAGATTCTACATGTATTGGAGGCCGCAACATAATTTTCAGAAATCGTGACTGATAGAAGTCGGTGTTATTGATTGCTGCGTGGAGCAGGCGTGAGCGAACGCAACTTTTAGAGAGAAGAGAGAGCCACCGTGAGTGCATGAACAACCATCGTATCCATCATCTGTGTGAAGGAGCCAACATCTCTCAAAGAACAAAGGAGAGATCGTAGTAGATCCGAGGAAATGAAGTCATGATCTGAGAACTAGAGAGTTATTGTCTACGTAGAAGAGGAAATTGCGTTGTGGAAGCTGCACGAAGCAATAGGCAGGCGTCATTTCGGAATTCACAATGGCTTACCTGGGTTGGGTTCCCCAACTTCTTTTCACATCAAGTCTTTTCAAAAACTTGGTGCAAAGATTCGAAATCCAACTTGTGCAGATCTCCATGGATCTGGTCATATTTTTTCCTCTGTCCATTTCAAGGATAACACATGCCACGCCAAGTTTGAGTTTGATGATGAAGAAC
>ML790508.1:120735-133822 GCA_009831015.1 Picea engelmannii
GGTTGAATTGCATGGTTAATTCCTTAAAATCCATGAGAATGGGACCCAAAGTCCTTAGCCAGTCTGCACCCAACACAATGTCACAACTGCCCATGTCGATAGCAAACATATGGGATTTTAGGTGGTAGTCACCGATTTGGAGATGCACATTTTCACAACGCCCTCCTTATTTCATGGAACCACCATTGGCAATCATGATTTGGAAATTGTTGACGACATGGATGTAGTAATGAGTTTCTTGAGCAATGTGGTGATGAATAAAATTATGGGTGCTTCCACTATCAACCAGAATGATGACCTTCCGATGCTTGATGTAACCGATTAACTTGAGGGTTTGGGGAGCAGAGAAGCTAGTGAGAGAATTGAGGGAAATGACTGGTTCTACTTTGGGAGGGTCTGAGGGAGGGGTTATGTCAGTGATTTCAGGTGACTCAGACACAAGGGGAGTTTCAACGTCCTCTTCTGAAATATCCTCAGAGATGGCCATAAAAAGCTTTTGTTCCTTACACTTGTGGCCCATGAAATATTTGTCATCACAATTATAACAAAGGCCTTTGAGTTGGCGTTCAACCATTTCAGCCCTGGTCAATTTTTGGATCTTTAGTGGGGCGGAGGGAGTAGTGGGATTGACGGGTTTAGGGTGAGGGATAAAGGAGGGTTTTAGATTTTGAGAAGATACAACCTATTGTGCTTCTTTAGCTCTTTTAGTAGCCTCCACCCAACTCGAAGATCGAGCCATGAGGACATGGGCCCGAATCTCATCCTTGAGGCCACTGATAAAAAACTCTCGAAAGAAAGCATCAGTCATGCCCTCTGTTCGAAAAGCTAGGCACTTAAAGAAAACTATAAAGTCTTCCACTGTTCCTGATTGTTTCAACTTTGTCAAACGACCCAAATGGTTGGTGTCAATGTCAAAGCGTTCATAAAGCTCAGTCACAAATTGTGTCCAAGAAATATACCCTTGACGGGAAGTTTTTCTCTATTGCCACCATTGCTAGCGTTCTTGATCTAGATGGAGAACACCATACTGGAGTTTGGCCAAGTAATTTGTAATGCCGTATAAAGAGAAATGATGTTCCATTTGGGTTACCCAACCAGTGGGGTCCGAGCCATCAAATTTGGTCACATCCACCCGCGGAATGCGTAGGTCACGTTGAAAGTGATGGTGCCAAAAGTTATGGGAATGGGAGGAATGTTCACCTTCAATCTTTAGAGGTGCATTAGAGAAAGGGTCATCTATAGGAATCTTCAGTTTGGTGCAGAGTGATGCAAAGACATATTCAAGCTGGGTGGTCAGTTCTTGTTTGACTTCCTCCATTGAGGACTGCATGGTTATTTCGATGGAGGAAACATTAGCACTGAGTTGTTTCACTTCTTTTTGGGTCTCGAGGAGACCAGATTGCAAGGTGTTGAAGCGAGATTCCAAGTCTTGGCTACGGGTATGGGCCATGACGACGGGGGAACTGAAAAGGGGCGGGCGGGGTCAATTTTTTTTTCCAAAAAATGATATGGATGAATGTGATAAGGGCGAAGAGATGAATCCAATGGAATAGGTCTCAAATAATGGTAAAAAAATTTCTAGACTTTTTTCTTTTTCTTTTACACCTGCAGAGTTATACTCCGGTCTGAAGAATACTGCAGAGATGAAATCCCCAAATGCTTAACCAGTTAGAAAAGTGTAGTGATTTGGCAACCCAAACACAGTTGTGCGGCAACAGATCTTGTCTATTTTAATTTGTTTATGTTTCTATCCCCCAAGGGTTAGGTATTCAAGGGTTCTATAAACAAGGGTTTGCCCTGTGCTATAGCTCTCTGATATATGTGTGGGGTCCAACAGTAGTACTCATCCCAATATCTTAGGGAACTAACTATGGAGGATAGACCGTACCCTTAGCCGTACTACCCGACTACCCAGGTACTAGAGAGTATCTTCCCGAGTGTTGTTCTTGGTGGAACTATAGCAGTCAGGTGGCCACTCGAAGGGGTACCAATAGGGGTTATAAGGGTGGCCAATAGATGTGCACTTAAGAACCACTTGTATTTCCTGCGTGTATGAATCCCTCAACCATGGGTTTATGCGCGTAACTATATATCTCTGTGGCTTAAAGACGCCGGAATACGTCTCTACCTTGAAAACAAAATTCCCACAATTTCTGCCAAGGAAAGTGCTCTGATACCACTTGTAATGTACTAGATATTAAAAGTATGCAGAACAAAAATAAAATGCTAGAAATAGCAGAATAACAGTAATATAACCAGCATAACCTCCACAATAACACATAAATGACATAAGAACAACAACAAAAATAGCACTTTGATTCAGAAAGCAATGTTCATGGGCCTCTTCGAGGGGGTAACCTCCAGTCGAGTAGCACTCTATTACAATAATCTCTAAGCTAGGGTTCTCATACCCTCGACCCTTATTTATACTAAATATGTCTATCAAAAGAAGCATCTAGAGGAAGATCCTTCTAGAAGCGGAAGCTTCTATTAGGTCTTCTTACATCCGCCTTATTCTATTTTATTGAAAGGCCTTATTAATATTGACCTTTATTACATCCGAATATATCGCTCTACCTATGTGCAGATTAGGACCCTAACATTTCAATTGTTCCCTTTTTTATAATATAAATTTCCCATTTCTTGTAAACATATGTGTGTGTGGAATCTACAAGGTCATATTTATGTGTGTGCAAGTGGGCAATGAAATTGTGCAACCTACTTAAAAATAATGTCAAAAATTAGAGATATTGAAAAGGATTCGGAGAAAAAAAGATTTCATTGTTTTTATAGCCTAGTCCACCATGGTCATCATGCGAAAAATAAATTCAAAGAAACCAACTCAACAAACATGGAGGTGAAAATTTTCAATTCCACCAAGAAATTTGAATATCTAGGAACACACACACACACACACACACACACACACACACACATTATAAAATGTGTGTGCTTTCCTAGAACACATGTGTTCTTTTTTCCATGCATCATTTCAAAACATACAATTAAAATGCTCAAGATCCTTTTTTTTATAAGGAACAAGTCAAATTTGGTTAGCCCAAAGACTTATTTGTTAGAAAAAGAGGATCCTAGAGAAATAAAATAAAACAGATGCGGAAATAAAACAAAGAAGATACACAATACAATAGAGACACATATATACGTGGTTCACCCATTGTGGGCTACGTCCATTAGAGAAATTTCTAGGTCCTTCCTTTATTATTATCCAACAAATGAAGGGATAAAACCTACAACACACCCATTGTAACTTTCTCTTCTTTCTCTTACAGTCTCCTCTCTCAGAATACAATATTCACTCCCTTCTCTAGCCGCAATACAACTCCCTTATACAGTAAAAAAATGTTTCCTTCTAGGGAAAAAAACCCTAACATAACTTCTACCATCAAATTTGTGACCTTATAATGAATGGTTCAAATTGACTACGAAATTACAATATTTGAATTGCATTAAAAATAAAAATTTGTCCCCCTCAAGACCAAGAATTGTGTATCCTACAATTTCTTTGACCTACATGTAAATTAGGAAGATAATCAAGCTCCACAACCAACAATCTCCCACTTGGAGACTGATCACAACAACTCTACTCCTGCCATACCTGTTGGACTATGATCCACCTTGGACCTAGAAAATTTCTCATATTCACCTTCATGCTTGAAGGCCAACTGAAACTGAGCAAGAACTCAATTTCTCCCTAGTTACTACCTTTGTTAACATGTATGTAGGATTCTAGCTAGTGTGTATCTTTTCCAACTTCAATTGTCCATCTTCCAGAATGGATCGTATGAAATGGTACCTGAGTTGTATATGTTTAGTCTTAGAATGGAAGGTTGAGTTATTTGTAAGATGAATGGAACTCTAACTGTCACAATACAACTTGTTATTCCCATGTTGCTTTCCCAATTCCTCCATAAACCTTTGTAACCAAATAACCTCTTTACTAGCCTCTGTAGCTGCAACATACTTTGCTTCCATTGTTGAAAGTGAAAAAACCTTTTCCAGTTTAGAAATCCAACTTATTGATGTTCCATCTACAGTAAAAACATACCCCATGGTGCTCCTCCTGCTATATTATTCACCTGACATATTTGAGTCAACATTTCCCTGTAAAACAATGTTTGAACTCAAAAACATAATGCATGAGTAGTAGTACCTCTCAAATACTTGAGAATTCACTTCATTGGATCCCAATGTTCTTTACCTAGATTGTTCATATACCTACTCACAACTCCCATTGCATGTGCAATATCTGGTCTTATGCACACCATCGCATACATCAAGCTGCCAATTTTTGATGAATAATGGACCCTTGACATGTATTCTATTTGCTCCAGTGTCTTGGGACACATTTCCTTGGTTAATTTGAAATGGCCAACCAAAGGTGTACTGGCTAGTTTTTCATTTTCCATTCTAAACCTCTCCAACACCATCTCTATGTACTCACTCTGAGACAATGTCAAATTGTGATTTCTCTTGTCTCTTGTTATTCTCATAGCAATGATTTTCTTTGCAATACCCAAATCCTTCATTGCAAACGAATTAGCTACTTTCCTTTTTAGCACATTTATATATTGCATGTTAGACCCTTCAACAAGCATGTCATCTACATATAATGGCAAGATAATATAGTTTCCATTTTCTAGCCTCTTAAAATAAACACAGTGATCAGAATGGCATCTACTATAACCTTGTTCTATCATAAACCTTTCAAACTTCAAATACCACTTCCTTGGAACTTTCTTTAGGCCATACAATATCTTCTTCAAACTGCATACTAAATTCTCGTTCCCTTTGACCTCATACCCTTGTGGCTGCTGCATATAAATCTCTTCCTCCAAATCCCTATGGAGAAAAGTTTTTTTTACATATAATTGTTCAAGATGCAAATCTTCTGCTACCACAAGACTTAAAATAGTCCTAATTGAAGTCACTTTAACAATACGAGAAAATATGTCATCAAAATCTATACCTTTCTTTTGTGCAAAACCCTTTACAACAAGCTTTGTACCATTTTTTTCCTCCATCTTCTTCCTTCAATTTGTAAACCCATTTATTATGCAATGCTCTTTTTTCCTGCAGGAAACTAAACAAAGTCTCAAGTTTGGTTATTTACCAAGGAATCCATTTCCTCTTTCCTTCCTTTCTCCCACTTCTTTTTAGTGTCTACTTGCATTACCTCTTCATAAATTTTTGGTTCACCAAAATCAATCAAGAATAGATAATACAATGGAGAGTATCGTTTAGGGGGTCTACTTAACCTGATAGATCTTCTAGAAACATTTGCAGGAGTTTGAAGTATGTGTTTCTCCTATTGTTGTACATTTTGATTTCTTGGTACCGTTGGAGTTTCTTTTTCAGTGATCTCATCAAGCACTATGTATTCTGGATTTTTTTCTTCTTGTTTCATCCCCTGCAATTGATCTTTGTACATGACCTTCTCATTGAACATGACATCCCTACTCCTAATGATTTTGTGATTTTCATAATCCCATAAGCGATAACCAAAATTATTAACACCATATCCAATAAAGGTACACTTCTTGGATTTTTCCTCAAGCTTTGTTCTATTTTCTTTATCAACATGGAAAAATGCTTCACAACCGAAAGTCTTTAGAAATTATTAGTTTACCTTTTTACCTGTCCATGCCTCCTCTGGAATTCCACCATCCAAAGAGATTGAAGGTCCTCTATTTATTAAGTAAACAACAGTATCTACAACATCTACCTAGAACTATAAGGGAAACCTTGCATGAAATCTCATACACCTTGCACACTCCATGATTTTCATGTTCATCCTTTATGACACACCATTTTCTTGTGGTGTTCCTGGAACTGTATTCTCTCTATGAATCCCATTGTATGAACAATAATTATCAAACTCCTTGCTGCAATATTCACCTCCATTGTTTGATTTGAGAAACTTCAACCTATTTCATGTCTCATTCTCAACCAAAGCTTTCCATTTCTTAAAAGTATCAAAAGCATCATATTTTTGTCGAATGCAATAAACCCAAGTTTTTCTACTTGCATTCTCAATAAAAGTAGCATAATAACGAGAGCCACCAAGAGATGATACTTGAGTTGGTAGCCATACATTTGTATGCACAAGCTCTAACTTTTAAATCTTCTTTTATTTTCCGGCTCTGACTAATTTGACTCTCTTATGTTTTCCATAAACACAATTCTCATAGAAATCCAAATCAACTTGTTTAAGATCTGGCAACAAATTCCTTTTTTGAAGTATCTGCACCCACTTTTCACTCGTGTCCAAGCCTATGATGCCACAGTGTTGTATGCACTCCTATATAAGCTAAAGAGATAGAAGAGTCAATATTAACAATACATAAATATAATGTACCTACCTTTTCTCCTTTTTCCATTACCAATGATCCTTTAGTGACCTTCCATTCCTTATATGTAAATATAGATATACATTCTTCACTTGCCAACTGCCCCATTGAAATTATATTTCTTCACAGATCTGGTATATGTCTCACCTCTTTCAGTAACCATTGGTTTCCATTATTTTTCTTTATTTTTAGCTTACCCATTCCAACAATTTGACATGGTTCATCATCATGCAAATAAACCTTCCAAAATCACCTTGAACATAATATTGAAAATATTTCCTATGGGGTGTGGCATGAAATGAAGCCCCTGAATATACCACCCAAGACTTAGTAGTATTATGTAAAGAAAGAATCAAAGAATCTTGTAACACATCACATGTTACATTTTCTTCTTGATTTTTCTCCTACTTTCCATCTCTTTGTTTCTTTGGAGCTCTATAGTATTTCTTCATATGTCATTTCTTCCCACAATTATAGCACTCTATCTTTTCTAGTCCGGATTTGGATCTGCCCTTCATAGAATTCCCACGGTTCCCTAGACTCTTTCCTCTTTCCTTTTATCTTCCTTCGTTCTCCACGATCAACACGTTACCTGATGTCTCGCATGTTCTTTTCCATCACATTTCCTCGCTAAGGATAACACCAATAACATCATCAAATTTTAGATATTTTGAACCAGAGATAGAGTTACTTACAACAATGACCAAACCATTACAACTTTCTGGTAATGAGCACAAGATTAAAGGACCCCTAACCTCATCATCAAAGGTCACTTTTACAAAACTTAGTTGATTGGTAACCATATTGAATTCATTTAAATGATATGCAATAGACCCACCTTCTGACATATTCATATCAAATCATCACTTCATTAGAAATACCTTGTTAGAGGCTGAGGGTTTTTCATATAGTCTAACTAGTGCCTTCATCAGATCCTATGTTGTTTTTTCTTTCGAAAAAATGAAAGTCACCGACGCTGCCAGGAACAACCCTATCATTCATAGTTCCTTTCTATAAATAACCTCCCATTATTCATCCTTTATGGCCATCAAATTCTTTTTTATTCTGCCCAATGGTAGGAATAGATCCTTCTAATATAAATAATCATCTATTTGCATCTTCCATAGCTAGTAGTTTTGGTCGTTAAATTTATCGAGCCTAAAATTTCCATGTTCCTCCATTGCTCCCACTCGAATTAGGAACCCTCTTTTCCTGCGAGTTACCTTTGGCTCTAATGCCAATTGTTATAAAAACAAGATTGTATATAAATACAATAAAACAGATGTGGAAATAAGACATGAAACATACACAACACAATAGAGGTACATATATATGTGGTTCACCCAATGTGGGTTACGTCCACAAGAGAAATTTTTAGGTCCTTCCTTTATTATTATCCAAAAAATGAAGGGATACAACCTACAACACACCCATTATAACTTCCTCTTATTTCTTTCACAGTCTCCTCTCTCAGAATACAATACTCACTCTCTTCTCTAGCTGTAATACAATTCCCTCATACAATAAAATAGGGTTTCCTTCTAGGGTAAAAAAACCCTAACATAACTTCTACCGTCAGATCCGTGACCTTATAATCAATGGTTCAAATTGACTACGAAATGGTTCATATTGTCCAAGAATTGTCTATCCTACGATTTCTTTGACCTGCATATAAATTAGGAAGATAATCGAGCTCCACAACCAACATTATTATTAGCTCGAAGGATAGTGTTTTCTACCTCATGGAGCAATATCCATTCTTCTTGGAATTTCTGAATGGAAGGCATATTAACTTCTATCCTTATGGTTTCTAAGACTAAGGCACTTGCTTGGAATGTAACCTATGATTTCCCCATTAGAAACATAACTTTGGTGGATGATCCAATTTATTTAGATAACCGTTGGGTCTCCTCATCCTTCAATAAAAGAGAATATTGAACACTAGAAACTTCCTTTAAGGTCTAAATCCCTAGTTTCATCCCATAATCATGTTCAAGGCCCTGAAATTCATCCCTCTCATGAAAGACTTGCTAATGGTGCTCATAATCCACAAAAAGGCCAAACATTCCCTACGCATGCCAATGTGATGGTTTGAGGCCTCAACTATGGCCCTTGAGCCATGTAATCTTCATTTAGGGCCTAAGGCCCTTTATTTCCCCTTGCCCAACCATGGTTAAGGAATCAAGAACCATTAATTGTAGGCAAATCCTCCTAGAGGTGCTCATATCCCACCCAAATACCAAACATTCCATAGAGAGGACATGTGTGATGGTTTTAGGCCTCGTTCATGGAAATTAATCTTAAGAAAAAAAAAATAGGGCTTAAGGCCCTTATTTCCTTCCCTAGCCATGCTAAAGGCCCTAAAATCCATTCTTGAATTGCAAAACCTACTAATGGTGTCCATTTTCCCAATCATAGGTCAAAGATTCCCTACAAAGGTCTTATGTGGTGGTTTAAGACTACTTCGCAATGCTTGATCTTGAGAAGATTCAAATAGGTCTTGAGCAACTTATGTCCCTTCCTTGATCATGGTCAAGGCCCTAAGTCCCATACTTGGTATGTAAAACCTCCTAATGGCGCACATATCTAATAAATACATTGAACATCTCTTAGAGAAGATTTATATGGTGGTTTGAGTCTTTGTTCAAGGCACTTGATCATAAGAAGCTTTGTTTAGGGACTAAGACCCTTGTTGTTATCCAAAAACCATGGTATAGGCCTCATTCTTGTTGTAAAAAACCTACTAATGGCGGTCATATTAATAATGGGAGAGCATGGATTTCCTACAAAGGTTGCATGTGGTGGTTCTAGAACTACTTCACAATGATTGATCCCAATAATATTCAAATAGGGCCTAAGAAACTTATATTCCTTCCCTAACCATGGTCAAGGCCTTGAGTCCCACACATGGTGTGTTACACCTCTTGATGGCCTCTACATCTAACCTATATTTTAAGCATACTTTATAGAGGATATATATAGTGGTTTGGGGACTCATTCATGTCACTTGATAATGAGAAGCTTTGTTTAGGGCCTAAGGCCCTTGTTTTCCTCCCTAAGCATGATATAAGTTCTAAGACCCATTCTTGTTGTGAAAAATCAACTAAACACAACTTTATTTGTAATGGGAGGAAAATGATTGCTTATTTAGGATTTTCATGGTGGTTCAAGGACTCCTTCACAATGCTTGAGAAATGTTTGACCCCTAAAAAATTAATACAGGGCATAACGACCCTTTTTTTCCTTCCCTAACCATGGTTAACTCCCCAAAACCCATGATCATATCCCACCCAAAGGACAAAGATATGTTAGAGAGGATCTATGTGGTGGATTGAGACCTTGTTCATGGCACTTGAGCTCAAGAATATTCATTTAGGGAATAAGACCCTTTATTTCCTCCCTCAACCATGGTACAGACCCTAATACCTATTCATATTATGAAAAACCTAATAATGGTACCCATATTCACAATTGGAGGCTAAATATCACGTACAAAAGTCTTGTGTGGTTGTTCATTGACACCTCTCAATGCTTAAACTTGAGAAGATTCATATAGGGCCTAAAGATCATATTTTTCTTCCCTGACCATGTTTAAGGTCTTGAGACCCAACCATAGTGTACAAAAACTCCCAATGGAACTCATATCCAAATCATAAGCTAAATATCCCTTAAAGAGGATCTATGTTGTGGTTTGAGACCTTGATCACTGTGCTTGAGATTGAGAATGTTCTTTTAGGGCTAAGGCCCTTGTTTTCCTCTCTCAACTATGGTAAAGGCCCCGAGAACAATTTTTGGTGTGAATATTTTAAAGTAATGAACTAAGATGAGGAGGGGGCAATCTAAGTGACTAGCCAGTCCAACAAACAAAAATCTCAAACCATAGTGAAATCTCAAACTTAGTGTTTAAATTCTTTCTTTCCATCCATGTTTTTAGAGGGAGCAGATCATTTTTTTTCTCTAGAGGTTGGTTTCCCATAATATTTTCCTTCCACATTTCGATCTCCCTATCATTAGTAGGAATCCAAGTTATTTTGGAGTGTATTATAGGGACTAAAAATTTGAGAATTTTCCATATATGAGATGCATTGTGATTTTCTAGCAATCCATTGATGCACCTCTTGTGACTTCCATTGAAATATTTTTTCTACAAAATTTTCTTCCACCAATCCAATCTACATGTGACTATCCTCCAAATAATCTTAGCACCCAAGGCGAAGTCCATGAGAGATGGTTCCTTGATCCCCGAGACTCCTATTACTTTTGGGGCTATGTATATTTCCTAGTTTATGAGATGAAACCTTTTGGTATTCAATTTCCCTCCCTACCACCTAAATTTCCTGATTTCTTAAGCAATTTGTTGCATAATAGCCACAAGGGCTAACATAGTAGAGCATTGGAAAATTGAAATGGTTGTAAGAAATGACTTTATTAAAAAAATTCTACTTGCAAAATTCAATATTTTGGGATCTCCATTATTGGAATTTGTATTTAATTTTCTCAATAGCTCTTTTCCAGGATTGTGTCATAGGGTTACTTAGGGATAAGGATGCTCCCAGATATTTGAATGAAGTCCAATTCTATTGGTAGAGAAACTACATAATTTGAGAGATGAAGTGTAGAATATGTGAGCTTATGTTCTAGAAAAAAATCTAACTTTCTTTATTGTTAATCTTTCCTTTGGAGGAACTTATAAAAATATCTAGTGCTCTTTGAAATATCTCAATTATAATTTTGGAGGCTCCACCTAAGAGAATGGTATCATCAACAAATTTAGAATGAATCATGCTTTTAACTCCCCTGAGTATTTTGATTCCTAGAATATTCCCAATAATCCTTTCATCCTACAACTTTTGACTCAAATATTCTTCTATAATTATGTATAATAATAGAGATAGGGGACACCTTTGCCTAAAACCACAACTCCCTTGAAAGAAATAGATAGGCTTCCCATTAACCAAGGGGGTGATCCAAGGGGTGCTAATGCACGTTGACACCCACTTGATAAACATCGAACAAAAACAAATTTCTTACCCTATCAAAAGTGTAACATTCCCTAACCTAACTAAGAAATATTACTATACAAAATACACATAAATTGAAATTTTTTCTTGCTGATTCATTTCTTGTAGCTTACAATTACAATTTATGCACAAATTTAACTAGATTATGATACCCATAATTAAGTGCATCTACAACATCCTAAATGAACATTAATGCAGTTAATGAATCATCTACAATGGATGATAAAACCATTCTCATTTATAGAGTAAAATGCATAACCATAAGACTCATAAGAAACCTCAAAAGAATAGGTAAGAACTTATCTTTTGTAAAATAAGTTTGTGCAACCAGTTGATTGGGAAGGATGTTCCACCCAACCATAGACTTTTTGTTCCATATCTCAATAACAAGTCACCCTTTAGCTAGGGATAGGAATACACAAAATAATGGTTCCAGTCGCAGTCCACTCATAGCTCAAAATCCCACAACCCACTGGTATTTTCCTACAACTACCCCAAATTTCCTCCAACTCTCTTCCTCTTGACCTGCCCAACCCAAGGAATGTGCCCCTTCATTGCTCTCAGTCCATCAGGCATCCCATTCTTTTATCAGGGTCTCTTTGGAACATGTAACCATGAATATTTCTACTAGAACTCAAGGGAACTCACTGCTAGGGAAACTACCATCAACCAACAACAAACACTTGTTGTTATAGTGCAAATCACTCAAGAATTCACTCTTCAATCCTAACAACCTGGCTCTTCAATTTCCATCTCCAAAAACTCTCTAGTATGCTCCAGAATTCACCTTGGCTTCATGCTCTAGCTCCCATGCTCTTTTTCCCTGCTCTCCCCTTGTTGTTCATGCCAAGACTAAATGTCAAAAATCTGCTTAATCTCCCCATACACATTTCCTCTATTTTCCCAATATAGTTGATTACACACTCTACCCAATGTTGATTGTACTTCATCCCCATGCCCTCCAATAATTATGGGATGTGACTCTCGCACCCACCATTTGACAGCTATTCAATGATCGGGCTCTCATACACTCAAACAAAAAATAAATGGTTGACCCAAGATAATTAAATTCAGAAATATGGGTTTGAATTAATACCCACAAACTATTTCCCCCTTGTCCCTTCTTAGAAACTCCCCAGAAATTCCCCTCTCTTATGGATTAATCGACCCCCATCTATGTCCATATTCCCAACAACGAGAATCACATTATTTTTATTAAAATTTAGAAAATACATTTCTCATATTACAATGATTGGCCATATCCATATTGATATCTACATTATACATTAATTAATCTGGGGATTATAGTGGGGATTTTACATTCCCCCTCCCCTACAATTGTGTATTGTCCTCGTTTCACAACACCATGCCAAAATACATATACAAATTTACATCATGATATCCACAAAATAAAATTATGCAATCTATTTACTCCCCGACAATAGTTCCAACCATAATCCCTCATTATTCTCGACATGTTGACCAAAGGAATGTGCCCGTTTCACTGCTCTAAGGATATTAGGCTGTACCATTATTTTATCAGGGCTATCAACGCAGGTGACCAAGAATTTTGAGATGTGGTTCTAGAATGTAGCTACCCAAAAATGGAGCCTTTCATTTCTAGCTTCTATTTTCTTTGAAATTGACAAAATATTCACGGGTATTCCTCCTGCATAGTTTCTTTATGCTCCCATGTTG
>ML790508.1:134080-210787 GCA_009831015.1 Picea engelmannii
TCTTTGAAATTGACAAAATATTCACGGGTATTCCTCCTGCATAGTTTCTTTATGCTCCCATGTTGCATCTTTAGGACCGTAGCAAGTTCATTGAACCTTTACCATCTCTATGGCTTTGTTCCTGAGCACTTTTACTTTCCGATCCAGAATGTGTATTGGTTCCACTAAGAAATCCCCTTCATTTTTCACCTTGATCACAGTCCAATCAGTTATGTGGTTATGGTCAAGCACATATTTCTTTAATATTGACACATGAAATACACTATGCACTCTCATGGATGCAGGAAATGATAGCATGTATTCAATTGACCCTATATTTTATAATATTTCGAAAGGCCCACAATATCTTTCTGCCAATTTTGGGTAGCAACCCAATATTATAGAACTTATTTTTACTTTCACTTTTAGGAAAACATGTTCACCCACTTGAAAATATCTAAAATATATATTCTTCTCTCCAAAAATTTTCTCCCTGTCTTGAGCAGCCTTTAAATTCTTCTTAATCTTTTGCAGCCTTTAATACCTTCCATTTATGTTATAACCCTAAATTGCTCTACACATGCATATCTGGCCTTTGGCCCTCTTACTTGCATTTTTTGCCAAGCCATCACTGAGTTGCTCTTCTAAAAAACCCATTTTTTGAAGATGTACATGCCCTGCACCAATAATTCATGCGTAATTGTTGCACCACTACATCCCGCGTACATACACATGTTGTACCACTACAGCCCGCGTATACTTGAAAAAGTTGCAAAAAATAAAAAGTTGCAAGGAATTCGTTGACATTACGGGCTATTGGGTAGTTTCCCAACTAATCCACCGCCTATAGCCCAACACCCAACCGAATAACCATCCATTTGTCATATAAAGGAGGTTTTGGGGTCTCATTCCACATCTAGACATAAGAACAGTGAAACTATGCTCGTTTCACATCCCCTCCTTGCCCCAAGCATTTGCAGCCTTGTTGTGAGAAGTGCCTCAGAATTCCCAATTTCTTGTTTTTCCTCCATCAGAACCCATTTCATTTCCCAAGAAGAAGGTTGAGAGGAGAAAGATATATGGAGGTGCACTTGGAGCTTGGTGAAGAGGAGCCTAGACCAGGTTTGTGGAGTAGTAGTCGACTTTGGTTGTAAGTAATCATTGTATTATCAATAAAAGAAGAACTTTTCCTGTCCCAAATTATGGTGTATGGAATGTTCTTATTTGATTTATGTTTTTATTCTAAAATCTAACCCTAATTTGTATATGAATTGCATGCTTGTAGCTTTCTATTTGTCTGTCTTTGAATGCAGGTTGGCCTTGGGAGGAGGAGTGTATTCAGCGAAGCTTACGAGCGCGAGAGGATCATCACCAAACGCGGAGTAGAGGTACAATTACCCAGTCCTTCTCAATTTTCTTTTCTTGTATGAGTTTTGGGCATGTTTGGGGTAGTTAGAGAAGTAGGAGACTTTTAAACGGTTATTGATCTGCCTACATTGTAAACCCTGGTGTGGCCATAGGGAGGTTTTTCCCGCTAGCAGAACTAGTGACCATACTGGGGAAGCCTCTAGGGTTTTAGGGGATTTTTTGAGTGTTTGATTGGTTTTAATACTTTTGGAGTTTCTGTGAGTCTACTGAGTCTTTTAAGGGATTTTGGTCACCTGTTGGTGCCATACCAGTTCTCCTTGTCCTGTCAGTTAGTCCGTCTTATTTATTTTTTGAAAAATTACAGAGGTGTACGCGCCCTACAGTGGGTCAGTGCACGTACATATGCGCCCTGTCTAGTAAGCAGCTCGCGTACATACATAGGTTGCTGAAATAACAATAGCGTACCTTTTTCAAGAAACTGTTTTTGAAAAAGAGGCAATCAACCTCTTTCCTGATTGAAGTTTTACTTCTCATGGTTTCTTGATAGAGTTTAGTGTCTCTATTTTTACAGTCATAGCTTGGGTTAGATGTCAATTTGCTTGTCTTTTTTAAGATTTTTTGTGTTTACTTCGGAAAGGGTTTTAGGCGAGTCTTTGAGTTTTTGATCAACCTATTTGGTGTCTTTAGTGAGTCCCTGCGATCTGCAGTGGGCCAAAGGTCAGTTTTAGTCTTGTCTTGTATTTTCTTTTCCCCCCTTTCATCTGCTTTAAAGAAAAGAGAAAAAAAAAAAACATTTCAAGTTTTTCTCGTTTAAAGCATTTTCAAAAAAAAAAGGAAGAAAAATATATATTTTTTCTTATTTTGGTAAAGTAGTTGGAGTTAGTTATCTTACTTCTTAGGAAAAAGAGTTCATTTTTTAAGTTCTTTACTGATTTCTTAGAGCATTAAGTAGCTCGTAGTTGAGTGAAATTTTGTTTTAAGTCTTCCATTTAAATATCTTGAAAAAGTTAGATATGAAAAAGTTGGTTTAAAGGGTTAGTTGCAAATCTTTATTGTTAACTAGAAGTAAATTTTCTTTCAGAGTTTCGTTTACTTCTCCTCTTTTCGTCTCTCATACACATTGCTAGTTTCACTGCCATATCCTTTGAGTTAAAACAAGCCATTTAAAACGAACGCTAAATTTAAAATTAACTAGACTTTTATGTTTGCAGGGTCAATCAACTAGTTTAGGGTTAGAGCCTTGAATTAGGTTGGAGAAGAAACTCTTCAAGGCTTATAAACTAACATTGGAGTCAGAACTAGAGAATGTTAAAGTCTAGTGACGTGAAAGTTATCCAGGACCCCCCTCTAACACAGGGGCTAAACACGAGGTCATGTGAGGAAAGGCAAGATATATAACTCCTCCATAGCCGGACTAAATGTAGTGGAGAACACATATTGAGGTTTTGTATTGGGATACTATCACTCACATTTTCCTACGGAGCTTCGTGGACCTTGAATTTGTTCGATATACTCTATTTTCTTCTAGACCACTTGATTTTGATACCATTGATAGGTTTCATACTTGTTATCCTTCTCATTGCGGTCCACCCGACTATCGACTGTACCCACCTGGTGACTGTTTACGAGATGGAAACTTAGTTGCCTATTTGTCTAGGGACTTACATAGGTGACTACAGGGGGTATACAGTGATACCTAGGGCAGACGTCGGGTCACACTTTGCAGATTATACCCAAAGGATGCTTCTGTGTTCAAGTTGAACTTGCACTGGTAAGTTTCTCTAGTGTTGACTGGTGTAAATTTTCTTCCAACTAGATAGTGGTTCGCTTGGTTTATCTTATAGTAAATTTTCTAGTTTGTTCTTGGTTTTAAACGTTAGTTAAAGCCTTACTATGTCATTGATCTTTTCACAAAGTGGAAGATCAAGAGCTCCATCGGTCGCAAAGGCTTTAGAGCCTACTACCAGTTGCATTAGAGCCACCACCACCACTGTTACGATGAAGACTTGACCAACAAGGGTCTTTCGAAGCGACCAGGCCACATGAAACTCTGCCCGAGCCAACTCTGAGAGGAGATTACTCGAATCTGGAGGAACCTACTGTTTCTGACCTTGGAGAAGAAGCTCTTAGGCCAGCCAACCCTCCGATCACTGACTTGTCGGTGCCAATCTTGGTACAGGTTATCCCTCCGAGGATAACACCTTACGAGAGTCAGATAGTCTTACAAGAAAATATGGAAGCAAATGTTGCTACTTCGTCCGAGAATCCTCATACTTCCGTTTTGTCTACAACCACAGGGGGCATGTTGCCTCCTAACCCACCTTCATCGGTCCAGACCACAATGGTCTCGACCCCCTTTACTTCAAATAGTGGTCTGATACCATCTGTGGCAGTGACCACCACTCCGTTCACACAAAGTGAGACGAGCCCTCCGTTTTCATATGGGATGCTTAACTTTGATATGAACTCTATCCTTACCTACTCCACCCTATAGACCATGGGTCTAGGGGAAAGGAGCTCAAATGCTCCCTTGCAAGGGTCCATTGGGGGCACCTCAAACTCCTATAAAGCTATCCCTTATGGTGGGGGTAATATACCTCCTATGTCCCCCTCGCTCGGCGGTGCTTTCTAGCCACCCGTCGAGCCAAACACAAAATACATCTTGTTTGGAGCAGGCAATCTAGGACCTTCTTACACCAGACCGGTGGGATCCATGCCGTTCTCTTTGTTCGACACATTTGGTAATAACACTTTTTCGTCAGTTGTCATCTCTAACGGGGGCAACACTGGTTTTGGACAATAGAATCCTGTGCAGGGTACTATTCCTACACAGGGGGAAAGCATAGGAATTTTCTCCTCACAAGGACTATGGAATCCTTGGCAGGGATCAACTCCCTCGTCAGGGATGTCGGTCAGGGGCAACCCCTTCCATGGTCAATGGAACCCCGGGCAAGGCTCAATACCTATGTCCATCGGATCGGCAGGGGGAAACCCCTTCCAGAATCTTTGGAACACAATGCAGGGAGAAATCCACGCCCAACCTTCATCATCAAATTATAGGAATCAGTCGATGATATCCCAACAAACACAATTTCTGTACGCTGGTCAAGGCCATTGTGTTTACTAGAACCCCGGTCATAAACCCAAATTTTTGTAGAAACTTGGTGCCAGTCAAACTCCAGGCCCCCTTTTTCCTGTACATAGTACCCAACCCAAAATATCATTTCTGGCAACGTTACATTTTCCAGACTTGTCAAGGTTGCTTAACGACCTGATTTTTCATGATCCACGGTGGCGTCCCATGCCGACTAAGTTGCCCTCGGATATTCCAAAATTCGAAGGCAAGCCTAGCAAAGATCCGGGTGATCACGTGACAAATTTCCACCCATGGTTCTCGTCACACTCGTTGCAGGACGACTCTGTACAGTTGCGCCTGTCTCAACGCACTCTTATCGTGGTTTCTGCGGAATGGTACATCGAGCTCGACCGCTCAAGATATTCTTACTTTAGCGACTTGGAGATGGTATTCCTAAACCATTTCCAACTACCCGTGAGATATGATGTCGATATCAAATTGTTGGCCAACTTTGAGCAGACTAAGGCCGATCATATCTCATATCACATCCAAGAATGGCAGCGTCGAAAGAGCTTGATCAAGGTACAGGTCCCACCAGATTTCTTACTGGAGTGGTTCTTGAAGTCTTTGGTACCACAATTATCCAAGGACGTTGCAACTTCGAGAGTGTTTCCAGAGGAGGAGGCGATAATGAGAGCGCAATAGCTTGAACTGATATACTCTCAATTTGGTTTACTCTATAATATTTTTCCATATGCGCCACGGTCCATCCTTGACAAGGCCAGACAAAATTTTGGACCACATGTCGATGGCATAGTAGGTTTAACACAAGGAAATTCCATTGATCAACTGTCAAATCAATTTCAATAGTTGTTGATACAGTAGACAACGGTCAACTAGACCTCCGATTTGGTTGTTCCCCCTACCCAAACTTCGGATGTACACACTGTGAAGTCGACGAACCTGAAGGCCAACTAGCAACCTAACGAAAAGAGAAAAAAATAGAACAAGAAGGGTAAAGGGGATAAGAAACCCAACAACAATGCTAGTGTGGGCAACACAGAGAAGAGAAATTCGAAGTATCCATGTAACCATTGCACGGAGGACCACCTGACTCACCCGTGCCCTTGAATTGCAGAGGCCCAGAAGTTATTGGCACAACAACAACCTGCAATTCTAATGAATCCATTTCCACATGGGGAAAATATGACTAAATCCTCTTCGAGCGCGGATGGGGGCAGTCAGGGACCCCCTGCATCTTCTAGTAATCCCTCAGTCGTGAATGTTTACATGATGAAAGGTTACACTTATATAGCGACCAGGGCACGTGATTACAGAATGCTGGAATCTGCTGAAAAGGGTCAAGAATCCGTAAACCCACCTTTTCCTCTCCATATCGAGAATACAATGGGAGAAACAATGACACACATCCTTAAAGGGGCGTTCAAGAAAGCTTCTCATAATCCGAACACGAGGGCCGCCCAAAACTACTCTGTGTTGGAGGATTTGTCACAAACCCCTTGCGTGATCTTTGCTTTGGAAGTCCTCCAGAGCTACCCTGCACAGAGAAAGGATCTATTATCCACCTTGGGAACAACAGAGATTTGTAATTCAGGAATGATCGTTCTCGATACTTGAAACCTCGTCTCCCTTACCATGTTGTGTTTCAGATAGTAATGTCTTACACCATGAAATATTTTACCCAGAATATTTTCTGTATGATGGTTGATGAGGGCGCCTCGACATGCATGATGTTGTTGCTTTGTTGGAAGGCCATTGGCCATCCCATTTTGTCTCCGTCACCCACTCTTCTTACTACTTTCGATGATCATTTGTTCAAACCACATGGAATCATTCCTTCTTTTCCCGTGCAGTTAGGAGGAAAGACCATGTGCATCGAAGTTTAAGTGGTCGATGTGCCTATTGAATACAACCTTCTGTTAGGTAGGAGTTGGACCTATGCAATGCATGCAGTGGTTGCCACAGTTTTTCAGGTCTTGTTGTTTACACATGAGGGTCGAATCGTAACCATTGACCAATTGTCCTTCTCTTGTCCCGACCCTTCCTCGAGGGCATCCACCATCCTAATGATTGATAACCCTCAGCCTAGCATCGTCAACGTAGGGTTTGGTTTGTGCCCATCACTTATGGGTACTTTCAGTTAACCACCTCCTTCTGGCAATGTCAAGCTTATATTGACTGCCCCTGACCAGCCTAGGGCTGATATTTTTCAAGTTTCGTCATTTCGAATGACTTACTTTCAAGATCTATGGACTCTTCCTTCCCCATCAGCCTCGATGGAAGGGACAAAGCATCCTGGCATGGCCATGTCTTTGTCCATGACATAATTTGCGTAAAGTATTGTCTAGCAAGATTTCGTCGACCTCGATCCGACTCCCGCACAAGAGTTAGATCCAGTTGTCGAGCCTATTTGGGCTCAAGGTTCCATCACCTATAAAGATTTTTTAGACTTGGTATTTCCCTTAGATGAGGTGATTCTTGAGGCATTGGTTGGTCTAGACAGACCCTGGGATGATCTCCATCATAGATCATATTTCCTCCCAGAGTTAAGAAGAATAGAGGCAGGTGAATTTGTGTTAACTATGATTGGAGAGAAGTCTTGTCCTATTAATCCTTTGGAAACACACATAGTTTACACTGAGGGTAATATGGCGAGTATCATTGAAATGATTCCAATAGATATCTCTAGTGATAGAGAAACATCGGTATTGGCACAGGGGATGACATAGGGTTCATCTCCAAGAGCGTACCAACAAGCCCTAATTACTGGCCCTTTCGGCAACACCTGCAATGTAGATGCAGTCTCACTCAAAGCAGTTATGGGGGGGTTGTAGGACAAAGATGTCTACAACCAAGGGGAATATCAAGTGGATCTAGTACTAGAACAACACAACATTTATATATATCTTACCAGCTTAACTCTACTCCGCACAACTATCTATCAAATCTAACATAGTCATGCAATAACAATACATCAAAGGGAAAGAACATAGAATTAATCATACACAACACAAGGTATACATGGTTCACCCCCTCTCTAGGGCTACGTCCACAGAACTGTGCTTAAAATATATTAGGATGAAGCATACAGTTCTTGTTTGCGCTCTCATCTAGTAGATCTTCTTTCTTCTCCTCGCTATCTCTCCCCTCCCTGCGCACCCAACTACAGGGTTGATCTTCACACCTAGATGAAGATATTACAATACAGAAGGCTCTTGTACTCAACACTTCTCTCTCACACAATATTACTCACTCGATCACAAAATGACAAAGACAACAACAACAATCATAACACCAACCCATCCCAGGTCCTTTAGACCTCTATTTATACATTACAATCACTCACCGACATCCTTAGGCCAAAACCTAGGTGTCAAAACCCTAGATACCAAAAACCTAGGTGTCTAAAACCCTAGGTCAACTTGACCCACGTTTTCAAGGCTTTGCCAGCCCGTCTTTCCATCCTTTTCATGCAGTGCTCCAAAGAATCCAACAGTGGCTTTTTCCGCTTGTTGAGTTGTCCACGATCCTTCTTCCGTGTTGATCTGTCATCCTCGATCTCCTCATCCAATGACTTGCATCCTTTTACTTTGCTCCATCTTTTCTTCTCTTTTTATCACTTCGACCCAGTAACAGTCACTGTTTCTTCCGCATAGTTCTCATTTTGCCTTTTCTTCCTTGATCTTCGCTTACTTCCATAACCAAGGGCCAACAGACCCCCAACACTCACCTGTGACTCGTTCTGAGGCACTTCAGATCTGACCTTTCTATTTTACTTCGACTTCAGACTACACAGTGCAGCCTCTGCTTTCTTCTCTTTGCATCCTCTCTTCCCTATGTAGACTATATTTTCTGTGTCTGGTACCCAGTTTCAACTGCACCTAGTACCTAGACCCTTTTCCTCATGATTTTACTGAGAGCTGCGAGGCAGCTGGTTGTCACAATACATTTTCAACTGACTCTCATTCACTAATCCTTCCTTCCATTCTCCATTCAAATTCTTCAATTGCACAACTCCTCCTTCTATAATATAGGTGATCTCATATGGCCCAAGCCAATGCATTCTGAACTTCTCAGGGTGTTTGATGAACTTACTGTCATATACCAGTACTAGATTGCCTTATTTAAATGCCTTCTTCTTGATGTGCTTGTCATGATAGGCCTTCTCTCTTTCCTTCTGTACCTACTGATGGAATCCTACAATAAATCTATCTTCTTCTAGTTCGACCAATTGTGCAAGCCTCTCTCGAAGAGTGCTAGTGTCATCCATATCTGTAAAGGCAACAATTCTTAGGCTTGGTACCAAATGTTCCATTGGGACAACAACTTCGAGACCATACACCAACTTAAAAGGGGTCTGCATTGTTACATTCTTGCAAGTGGTTCTATAGGCCCATAGTACTTCTGGTACTCTTAAATCCCAGTCATCCCTATTCACACGACAAATCTTCGTTAGCGCTGTCTCCAAGATCTTGTTGAATGCTTCCACTGTTCCATTTGCTTGTGGATGGTAAGGCGTGCTTTTCTGATGGTGGACTGCAAATTCCTTAGTCAGGGATTCAACTGTTTTATTTATGAAATGTGTGCCTTGATCACTCATAAGGATATTTGGGCATCCAAACCTGGTTATAATGTCATCAAATATGAAGCGCGCAACTGTAGTTGCATTACAGTCCTTAATTGCTCTTGCTTTGGCCCATCTAGTCAAATACTTTGTCGTAGTAATTATGTACCTTGCTCCTGTGTGCTTGCCTAGTGGGTTTATAGGTCTTATGAAGTCAGTGGACCATTTCTCAAATGCTTGTAGGGTCAGCTATGGTGCTAATGGAATTTCATCTCTTCTGGATGGTTTCCCAACTCTTTGGCATACATCGAAGGCTCTGTAATAGTCTTTAGCATCTCTGTGTAAGGTAGGCCACCAAAGGCTAGCTCTAAGAACCTTATTTGCAGTTTCTTTCCCTGTGTAATTTCCTCCTGCGATGCCTTCATGAGCTTCTGTGAGGATCAATGGTTGCTCTGCCTCCATAACACACCTTCTCAATATCTCATCAGGTTCCATCTTGTATAGCTATCTAGCTATAAGTGAAAAGTCTGCAGTGCATACTACTAGCTGTTTATTCTGGGGAATTGTATACTCACTAGGTGTCATTCCTGTTGATAGGAACTGGACTATCTCTGTGAAGTGGTCATCAATATTTCTAATGGCTAGTAACTATGCATACGATAGTGTATCCTCCAAACTGGCCGGCTCTTCACCATGTTCCAACCTTGACAAGTGGTCAGGACCTTTGTTCATTCTCCCTGGCTTAACCACAATTTTGAAATCATATTCCTAAAATAGAAGAAGCCATATGCATATTCTCCCCCCCAACACTGGCTTGTTGACTAGGTATTTCAGTGCGGAGTGGTCAGTAAACATTTTAAAGTGGCCTCCCAACAAGTAGTGGTGAAATTTCTGTAGCGCATACACCATGGATAATCCTTCTCTCTTAGTGGTGGTGTAATTAATCTCAGTTGTGGATAGTTTCCTTCTAGAAAAATCTAACGTATGGTCAATATCTCCTTCGTTAGGTTGTGCTAACACAACTCCCATTGCAATGGAAGATGCATCGACATGCACGCGAAATTCCTTCCTCCAATCTGGGAAAACCAGAATAGGCGTAGTGACCATTTTCTATTTCAGTGTGTCGAAGCTCTCCTGTCATTCTCTTGTCCAACTAAACTGACAGTCTTTCTTCAAAAGCTTCTCCATAGGTGCAGTAATCTGGGCATATCCTTTAATGAACTTTCTGTAATATCCAATATGTCCTAGCGCAGTGCGCAACTGTTTGACTGAAGTAGTAGGAGGGGGTAGGTCAACTATAATGGCAATTTTAGATGGATCTACCAGTAATCCCTCCTTTCATACAATATGACCTAACAACACTCCAAATGGTGAGAATAAGATGCATTTCTTCAGATTCAAGGCAATTTGACACTGCCTGCATTTATCCAACATTAGCCTTAGACATTCAATATGATTTTTCAATAAACTAAAAACAGTCCAGTCATCAAAATATGCTTGTAGAAACTTATGCAGAAACTCCTTGAATGCTTCGACCACCACCCTGGAAAAGATGGCTAGGGAATTCTTCAATCCAAATGGCATCATTGTATATTGGTAGAATCTCCATTCTGTTGCAAACATGGTCTTATGGCGATCTTCCTTGGCAATCTAGATCTGATGGTATCCGAAAAATCCATCTGTAAAAGAATATACCTCCTCGCTTCCCACATTATCTAGCACTTAGTCAGTGAATGGTGTAGGGAAGGGGTCATGTAAACATGCATCATTAAGCTTCCTGAGATCTACACAGATCCTGATGTCTCTTGTCTTCTTGTCTTGCACCACCATAGGGCTAATCCAATCTGATTCTTCGACAGGTTCTATAATTCCTGCTTCCAACATTCTATGGAGCTCAATCTTCACTTTCTCCTTATACTTAGGGTTCAATCTATAGGGTCTCTGTTTGACTGGTCTTGCATTTGGTTTCAAATGGATCCTCGTCTCTCCCATAGGCCCTTTAATGCCCTTCATATCAGTAAACTTGTTCGAAAACAAATCCATATATTCATGCAGTAACTCTGTTATCTTGTCAATAATAACAGTATCCCAATAATCTCCAACATTTGCCAGCTTCGGTGTTTTCTCTGTTCCAATATTGACCTTATTAATCTTGATCAGATGTCCAATGAATGGTAGCTCAACTCTTGGTCCTTCCACATCTCTCTGGCCTTCTGTTTCAGCAATGTTCACCTTCCTAGGATCATCGTCTTCGTCAACATTGATGTTGTAACAACCTTGCGGTTTCTGGAGAGGCGTAGTCCATTCATCCTCTTCTTGTTCTAAAGGAAAGATAGAGGCCTCCTCAAATACTTTTTGTCTTAAAATCTATAACGCTTGATCTACTGAAGGATATTGACTGTCAAATAAGAAGGTGGTAACAAAGTTCTGAGTCATACCTTCCCAATCTGCAGTGATGAGCCGCAGCTCCGCTTGAAGGTACCAGTTGATAGGGGTTGTGTCTAGTGTGTTAATGAACTTGTGCACCCATTGCTCTTGAGGAATGGTTCTCCATGCTTCCTCACAACTTCCCACATGGTCCTTTGGGAAACTGCGACATATGTAGCGAGCTTCCCAACTTCTACTTGTGCTGAGAATCGCATGGTCATCAGGGTACGACATTGTACCCATTCTGTAATGTTGTTTTTGTTTGTCCCCCACCATCTTGCTGGTGTTTCTTTCAAGGCCTCATCCATTTCCAACAATCTCTGTTGCGTTGGTACACTTGCTTTGAATTCTGATAAGAAGGTTTCTAAAGGATTCAGACCATCAAAGGTGGGTAAGTTACTTACTGTTGTGTCGATACAACAAACTTCTCTGGTTAATCTAGCACATCTCCTTGTAGATATTTCATACATTTTTTTCTGCCAGTTCTCTAATGCTTCTTTTGAATCTGATGAGCATGTGCTGTCAGTTCTCTAGCTTAGGTTTCCATCGACTGTAGGATTAATGTAATCATGTTGTCTGGTTGTTAATTTGTATATGTTTTCCAGTTCATATGCGTGGTCTTCTTCTCTGATAGGTTATGTGTATCATTGACCTTCATCTGGATCTAAAGGTGCAATGACCCTATGTCCATCTCTTTCAAAATTCATTTGTCTTTTCTTTAAATCAACCACAGTGGAATTATTGAAATCCCGATCAATTCTTAACAACGCAGGGTAAGGACAACTATCATCAACTATCTCAATTACCTCTAAATCTGCAAATGTTCTTACTCCGTCGATGTCCACAGGGACTTGTTCCAATATTCCAAAGGGGCTTACTTCCTACTGATTAGCCATCCTAAGCTTGATAGGAGAATATATCAACTTCATTTTTCCCATCAATGCCCAGATTTTCTTTGTCATGACATTGACCTCCGACCCTAAGTCAAGGACCACATAGTCTATATCATATTCTCCTATTTGATCATTCAAGTGTAATTCCTTATTTGTCCTCTTTTTAGAGATTTGGTGTATTGCCCTATTCAGTAACGGGTCTATATTTCCTAGCTCATACTTTCTAATTAATTTTGTAGCTCTTGTACAATGCTCTCATCCTGAATCAACTTAATACAAGTATATAAAAATTCCATGAGCTTGCTTACCTCTTGTCCTTCTTTTGGCGAAGTAGACTGATCGAATGCTAGAGGCATTCAAAATTATCTTACTTCTAGTCGTGTCTTTGATGAAGAACCTTCGTCTTCTTTGAACTTGTTTCTTGCCTCCTCAAATATTTGTCTTTCTTTCTTTGCATCAAAAGTTTGGGTCTTCTCTGTAGCTTTCTTGACTCCTGAGTCTTTTGTAGTCTTTCCTTGGGCTAGTCTGTCTTCTCCTGTAACAACACCTCTTCTAGTGATAACAACGACTCTAGGGTATTTTCCATGAGGTTCAACATATATCAGTTGCACTTGCGGGTTTTTCTGAGGTCCTCATCTTTCCTGAAGCTTAACTAGCAACACAAGACAATCTTCTATAACGTGTTCGAAGGAACTATAGTAGCTACAAGTAGTGTAAGGGTTTTGATAGTCCCTTGCTAAGTGTTATAGTTGTGCACAGTTGTAACAAATGATCTATCCTCGACCTCAACCCATACTGCCTTCTCCTCCTTGTCCTATGAATCCACTGCGATGATTGAAGTTTCCTCTCCTAGGGGAGTTATATTGCGTAGTGTTTCCTTATTGTTGTACTTTGCCTTGAATTTTGTATATGTCTCTTGACCTTTCATGCATGAGGTCATAAGCCCTACAATCCCTATCATCATGCCCCATGGACTTACAGAACATGCAATACAAATTTGTGGGTGTCTAAACATATTTTTTCATGTAATATCACTCATCAGGGAGATGTTTATTTCTACATACCTCGCACTAGGGTAGGGTGACTTGCTTCAAAGGGTTCGGAGCTCTAGAGGCCAAGTATTCATGAAATAGGGGACATTGTTCCTTGTCATGGCATTCTGATTTGCATCTAACACCAGATGTATTCTCTTTTATATTTTCCCTTGTCTTTCTTCATATCTTCGACCTGTAGAGACAAACTAGTTAGTTGACTCAATATTTGACTCATACCTGAGCTGGATTCTCCCATAGGGGCTGACTCTAACTTCATGGCGATCTCCAACGCCTCAGCCTATGAAGAAATATTCTATTGCATCATAGGAACTCTGGTGTGTGGTAAGAGGGCATCAATGAACCATTCTTTGTTTTTCTCATCTGGGATCTGACAAGTCAGTCGATCTGTTAAGGTCTTGAATCTCTGATCAAATTCCCAAACGGGCTCAGCTATCTTTTGCTAGATCTCTTTCATCTCTGTAATACATTGTGATTTTGACTTGGGTTTCTTGAACTCTGCAATCAATGCATTCTTGATCTCATTCAATGGCTTAGGTTGTACAAGTCCTTGGATGAGCTTCATGTACCAGCTCAGTGCACGATCCCTTAGAGTAGTGCTGAACTGAGTTCTTTTAATAGCTTCGTCGGTGAAATTTTTAATATTCCATACGACTTCACATAGGAACCAGTGCTAATCAATATCTTCATATCCATCTCCCCTAAAAATAGGGAGCCTCATCTCATCTTCCATAGATCTTCCTAGGGTTCCTGACTGAGTATGTGGTGGACTACTAGTGACAGTTCTCTGAACGCTCTGGTGGCTTGGATTACTTTGATTGCTTAATGCTACTGAATCAACATGAGGGATAATAGTACTTACTTTGACAGTCTGCGCAATTCCTGAAGTTTTTGGCTCTTCCCGGCGAGGCTCTTTAGCTTTCCCTTCCTCTGTCCTAGCGGGTTCTGAATGCTCTTCACCCGTCAGATCTGCCTCTTCTCCATTGTAGAAACCCTTGTCCCCGTAGTTCTGCTTAAACAGGTTTGCAAGATGAACTTCTTTGAATGCTCTTCCACTGCGTGTATGTCCAGCCTATGTGTCGTTGTCGTTGTCCGAATTCTTGAACATTATCTTTTCCAGATCCGACCAATCTACTGTATCTTCAAGATGTTCTTCTCATGCAAAAGCATCTTGATCCTCAACTTCAGAAAATGTAAAAATTTTCCTCTAGGTCCCTTGAAGAAATATCTCTTAGCTTGGCTATATGAATCTACTCTGTCAACAACAAACTTGGTGATGTACCCTCCAATGGTGCTATCAAACCAGTGATCTACTTCTCTTGACATGACGTTATAAAATCTCTTGACCTTCTTGATTAGTGCCGACATCCAAACTACAGGTGGCCTAGATCTGATATCAAACTGGGTATCTGCTAACCTAGATAACCACTCATATAGCTCTTGATGGATTCCTCCAAAGAAAATCTTGTGTATATCAATAAATATATATCTTCCTAACCAATCCTCTATACTAATATTAGGGTTCTTGTTCTGGGATTTAGTGAAGTCCTTTTCTTGATCCTCTATCCATTTCTGAATCTTTGTCTTTGATGGCAACCACCTTGACATTCCCTTGAGAATATTCCTATCCTAGCAACAGAACCATTTGTTGGCACAGGGGTAGACCCAGGGGTCAGCTCGAAGAGCGCACCAACAAGCCCTAACTACTAGCCCTTTTAGCAACACCTGCAAAGCAGATGTAGTCTCACCCGAAGAAGCTATGGGGGGGTTGCACGATAGAGATGTCTACAACCAAGGGGAATATCAAGTGGATCTAGTACTAGAACGACACAACATTTGTATATCTCTTACCAACTTAACTCTACTTCGCACAACTATCTATCATATCTAACACAATAATGCAATAACAATACATCAAAGGGCAAAGAACATATCATCAATCACACACAACACAAGGTATACGTGGTTCACCCCCTCTCTAGGGTTACATCCACATAACTATGCTTAAAATATATTAGGATGAAGCATACAGTTCTTGTCTGCGCTCTCAGCTAGCAAATATTCTTTATTTTCCTCGCTATCTCTCCCCTCCCTGCACACCCAGCTGGAGGGTTGATCTTCACACCCAACTGAAGATCTTACAATACAAAAGGATTTCGTACTCAACACTTCTCTCTCACACAATATTACTCACTCGATCACACAATGACAAATACAACAACAACAATCATAACACCAACCCATCCCAGGTCCTTTAGGCCTCTATTTATACATTACAATCACTCAACGACATCCTTAGGCTGAAATCTAGGTGTCAAAACCCTAGATACCAAAACCCTAGGTATCTAAAAACCTAGGTCAACATGACCCACATTTTCAGGGCTTCACTAGCCTGTCTTTCCTTCCTTCTCGCATGGTGCTCCAAAGAATCCAACAATGGATTTTTTCTCTTGTTGAGTTGTCCACGATCCTTCTTCCGTGCTAATATGTCATCCTCGATATCCTCGTCCAACAAATTGCTTCCTTTTACTTCGCTCCATCTTTTCTACTATTTTTCTCACTTCGACCCAGTAACAGTCACTGTGTCTTCCACACAGTTCACATTTTTCCTTTTCTTCCTTGATCTTCACTTACTTCCATAACCAAGGGCCAACAATCAACTCCTTTCATTTTTAACTAGATAGTAGCAAGGTTCGACATCCCTAAGGAGATTGTCACTGACCATGGCAATCACTTCCAGAAAAAAATGATGTCTGAGTTAACATCAAAGCTTGGGTTGAGGCAAGAACATTCATCACCCCACTAACCACGAGCGAATGGTTAGGTAGAAGCTATGAATAAGTCCCTCAAGACTATTCTGCAGCGAATGATCAATTCTGCCAAATCAAATTGGCATTTGATGTTGTACTTGGTGTTATGGGCCTACCAAATGTCTTTAAAGACTACCACCAGTTTCTCACCTTTTCAACTCGTTTACAGTCTGGAAGCAGTATTGCTTATTGAGTGCCAGATCCCACCTTTAAAGTTGGTAGTAGAGTTACTGCCAGACACTTCACCGCTTGAGGAACACCTATTATATCTCTAGCATCTCGATGAGAAACGTCGTGATGCAGCCTCGGCCAACGAGGCTCACAAGAAACGAGTCAAGTGTCAATATGATTGGTCCATTCGTCCTCGGATTTTCTTCAAAGGCGACCTTGTCCTAGTCTATGACCAAGATAAGGATTCCCTGGGGGCAAGAAAGTTCAAACCCATGTGGTTTGGACCTTTCATTGTGAAAGAGGTCTTAAAGAAGGGTGCTTACTGTCTGGTTAACTTTGAGGGAAATGCTTTGGTAGAGCCTAGAACTGGGCTCTACCTCAAGAAGTATTACTCTTAGGTTGGTCTCCTGGGTGACTTCTTGTACATATGTGTAGTTATTATATAGTTTTTTTTGTCTTTTTGTTTTATGGACATGTCGTTATTTATATCATCTTTTTCGCTATGGCAGATGTCAAGTGAATCGGAGGTGTTCTTTGGGTTCACGGACGATGCTAACCGACACACTCGGAGGCTTGCTTCCACAACTTGGGGTAATTTTCACGCCTCAAGGCCAGTTGCTATCTTCCGGAGGTACCTGTCTAGGTGACACCACAAACAATGTCATCGAGTACAACACATTGATAGAGTTTCTTCGTGATGCTTTGTCGCATGGCATTTCTCACCTCCAGGTCTACTTAGATGCTTAGCTAGTTGTGTCTCAGTTAAATGGAGTTTATCGCGTTAATGATCCTACTTTACACCGACGCTTCCTTAGGGTACGTCTCTTAGAACGTTACTTTGATTACATTACGTATATCCATGTTCCTAGGAGATTAAATCAAATAACATATACTCTAGCTAATCAAGTATTAGATTGGCATATTGCACACACGTAAAAAGAAACACACACATACACATGTACATATTTTTTAAAATAAATGTGATCCATAAGACATGAATATGTGTATATATATATATATATATATATATTTCAAAAGTGTCAGAGAACATAGGTGGGTGTGAACGCCTCAAAAATATATATCCGATATACATCACGAGGCTTATGCCCTCAAAAATATACAAAAAGTTCCCTTGGCACATAATGAGTCCATCCTATCTAAGCTCGGGGCCTATTAGCCCTGCCATAGTGAACAACGACGTTTTCCAAATGTCGAAAAAGTTGGACCCAAGTCCATGGCACCCCAACTACATGAGGCTACATGGATGGCGAGAGATCCTCGATCTCGGCCATGGGAACTACATGAGTGAGTGTAGTGAGGTTCCGCTCCACCTGTCTCAAAACTCTCTCAGCCTCTCCAACTAGAGGTCCCCTTGCAACTGTTGGTCCCCCGACTGCTGTTGGTACTGCCTTTGGTTGAGGACATCGCCTAGTCCTCGAGAAGTCTACCGGGTGCAATGGTCCCATGTTTGTACATAACAGATACATAGTTGTCAAATAATCTGATGCATATAAAAAATGATATATATAAAAGAAACCAAAAATTAAATAACTTTAAAAAAGAAAACGTGCCAATCTCTCCTTGCTCCTCTCCAGGAGGTACGAGCATGTCTCAGTCTCTGGAGAAGTTGATTTCAACGTAGGGGTAGTCCTCTATTGTCGGAATCTGCCATGCCCACCAGTCAAATAACTTGTCATCGAAGGCCTCTATGATCCTTCCTCCCCCCTATTGTGGCAACAATGTTGCCCATTTTCATACCACTGGGAAGGAGGCCACATGCCCCCATACAGTCTCTCTCAGACTGAGACTGGGAACCCTCTCGAAGAATAACGAGAATAGTATGGTGTCGAACCCGAAGTTCTTGTTGCTAGGCTCATGAAACTCTATCAGCTACCTCTTCATGCAAGTGAGCATGGTCGTACTCCAGTCGAAAATTCGTGCATCTAGGCACTGCATTGCACAATACATGTGCGCACGGGAAGCTTGGTGGAGGGCCGTGGATCCAAGGATCTGCCCAATCAGCAGTAGGATCACCTTTAGTGACAAGTTGATGATCTTATTGATAGGAGCTTGAGCACCTACTTTCTCAGTGCCATCCTCGCAGTGCATCCCGATGTAGTCAACGATGTTGAAGGGTCCAGGAGGAAATATGCGCAAGTTGACTGGTTCCCCTTGCCTCGAGAGGCTAGTCAAGAAATATATATCCTCAGTCGTTGGAGTCAACGACTTCCCCTCAATCATAAATGCCTCTACGTCTGGGTGTGATTAATCCACCAGGGCATTCAGTAGCCTGGTTTGTGCCCTCATAAGCGGACCCTGGAAGAATTTCCACAGCCCACATTGTTTCAATGCGACAATGGCAATAGGGTCCTCATATGACCCAACGATAGATTGGTCTGCTGGGTTATCCCAACTCATTGGTGTGTTACAAGTCCTACCATATAATTCTTCAAATAGGCTCATTTTTAATGAGGCTTGATACACATTATTGTAAGAAAAATATACTAAGTGGATGCAATCTTCCCACTTTGATGACTAGTCCATCACATACATTCTGAGCATGTCTTTAGTTATTCTATTGGTCCTCTTTGTTTTCCCATCTAACTTTGGGTGATATGTTGTATTGATATTTAAATTTGTTCCAAATCCTTTGAACAATCCTTCCCAAAAATTTGATGTGAATTTTGGATCTCTATCTGAAACTATCATCTTAGGCACTCCATGTAGCATGCCAACTTTCTTCATGTAAATATTTGCAGTGTTTGTTGCCTTGTTATAGTCTTCACATGAATAAAATGTGCATATTTTGTTAATTTATCCACCACCACCATGGTGATATCATGATACTTCATTGTTCTGGACATCTTTGTAATGAAATAAATTGTTACCACTTCCCATTTCCACTTAGGAACAACTAATGGTTGTAGCAACCTTGCTGGTTGTCTATGCCCTATCTTCAATTTTTGGCATTCTAGGCACCTGACTATGTAATTAGCCACTTCTTTCTTCATTCTTGGAAAAAAGTGTTTGCTTCTTACAACTGCAATTGTATTCTGATATCCTGGGTGCCCAATATATGACACATTGTGCATTTCCCTCAACACTATATTTTTCAGCTCTCTTGAATTTGACACATATATTTTTCCTTTATACATGAGGATTCCATCGTCTTTTAACTCATAATAATTAAAATTTTGTTTTAAATTGTCTTTCCATAATTTCTCTTTTATTTTTAGATATTGTTCATATGAATTTTCAGCCTTTAAAATTCTATCTCTTAAATATGTGTTGAATGTCTTGATGGCTTAAATATTATTTTCATGATATCTTCTGTTGAGTGCATCAACCACCTGATTTTCCTTTCCTTTGATATGTTTAATTTCAAATTCATATTCGCTCAGAAATTTCAGCCATCCAGTTTGTCTAACATTTAATGTTGGTTGTCCAAACAAATGCTTCAGACCATAGTGGTTTGTCCTTAGCTCAAATATTTTTCCCATAAGGTAATGTCTCCACATTTTTAATGCATGAAAAATGGATACTAATTCCAAGTAATGTGTATCATAATTCCTTTCATTCTCTTTTAGTTTCCTAGACTCATAACACACCACATGATATTTTTGACAAAGGACTCCCCCAAGCCCTTCCTTGCATGCATCCAAACACACCACAAAATATTCATCTGGATTTGTAATCTTTAATATGGGCACACTCATTAAAATGTCTTTCAACTGTTGAAATCTTTCTTCACACTTGGAATTCCATTCAAATTTCACTCCCTTCTTTTGCAAAGAAGTGATTGAGCTTGCAATTTTTGAAAACCCTTTTATGAATATTCTATAATAACTAGCAACTTGACCAATAAATTATCTTATCTTTGTCATATTTCTTGGCACTTGTCATCATCTAATGGCCTCTATTTTCTTGGGATCCACTGATACCCCATCTACTAAAATAATATGCCCCAATTAGTGAATCTTATTTTGATAAAATATGCACTTACTTAGTTCGGCATACAATTTATGCTCTCTCAAAACTTGCAGTACCATTCTCAAATGTTGCTCATGTTCCTCTTTTGTCTTTGAGTAGATGTGGATATCATCTAAAAAAAAATCAAAAACTTTTTGAGGTACTCCTTGAACACTCCATTCATCAGGAACATGAAAACTGTTGGGGCATTTGATATCCCAAATGGCACTATTGTAAATTTATAATTCCCATACCTTGTCCTCAATGATGTATTGCTGATGTCCTCTTCCTTTATCCTCACTTGATGATAATGTGATCTCAAGTCAATCTTGGAAAATATTCTTGCACCTTTCATCTCATCAAATAAATAATCAATCCTTAGCAAAGGATATTTTTTCTTTATGGTGACCTTATTCAAGTTTCTGAAATCAATACATAGCCTTAAGGTTCCATCCTTATTCTTTACAAAAAGAACTAGGGCTCCCCAAGGTGACACACTTGGGCATATATACCCTTTATTTAACATCTCTTCAAGCCACATATGAAACTCTTTCAATTTTGGTGTGCTCATTCTATAGGGTGTCTTGGACACTGGGGAAACTCCTGGTACCAAATCAATAGAGAAATAAATGTCTCTCTTTGGTGGCAATCATGGGATTTCCACAAAAACATCTTCAAAATCCCTCAAGACTAGATGGTCTTCAATACTTTCCACTTTATCTCTGGTTGCCTCTTCTATATGGGCTGCAAAAATTTGGCATCCCTTATTAAAAACATTTTTCAACTGCATGGCTAAAATTTCTCTAACAACTACAACTCTCGAAATGCCTTGAATCTCACCTTGTTTCCCTCCCTCATCAAGGAAAGTTATTGACTTGTTTTAATATTCTAGGACATCATGGTTTTTTTCCAACCAATCTATGCTAATTAGATTTTCATATTAACCCAATGGTATGATGTTCACATCTACCTTTGTGTTGAGTCCATTCATGTCTATTGGGAAATCTTTAACCAACTCATTAATATTTCTCTTAGCCCCTATGGCTAACTTAACTAACCAATATTTATTATTCTTCTTTGCAAGTGAAATCCTTAAACAATGTTAGATTTTATGTAACTACGACTAGCTCCATAATCAATTAAAATGGCTATCGTCTCGTTATCTATCTTACCTTCCACTTCAATCATGGGGGATCGATACTCTACTTACTTATTGTCCAAGGCTGCATAAATCTTTGACATGCTTCCTCCCATATCTTTAATGGTTTCAGCCTCCTAAATGTTGTGAACAATTCTCATTATTTCTCCTTTGTGAGGAAAATCCCTATATAATTGATTTCTCTCACATCCCCAACATTGTACAGGTTGTTTCCTTAGCCTTTTTCCAAATGAATTTGTTGTCTTGTGCTCATTTTGGGCTCACTATCCTTGTTGATTTACTTGGGAGTTTTTCTTGAAAAGGGGTGGCTTAAAACCTTTATGTCTTTTCTCTTTCTTACCCTTCATATTTTCATTCCAATATTTTTGGAAGACTAACCTCCTTCCACTCTGCTCATAAAGATGATTTTCTCTCCTTATGGTCTCCTCCAAAGTTCTAGGGTTATCATATTGTATCTTGTCACTATAGAAAGAGGGTAACCCACTTAGAAACCTTTGGATTTTGACCTTCTCATACTTTATGAAGTCCACATACTTCAACAACTCAAAGAAAATCTTCTCATACGCATCCATTTTCAAGCTCCCCAATTCGAGTTCAAATAATTCTTTCATCTTCCTCTCATAGTAATGCTCTGACAAATATTTCTCTTGGAAATATCCTTTGACATGCCTCGAAGAGACCTTCCTCTCATAAAGGTGTTTTTCTTGCTTAAGTTGATCCCACCACATGGATTCCTTTCCTTGCAAGTGCTAGGTTGAAATTCTTGTTTATACCATGGAGGGATAATCATGCAACTGGAAATATTTCTTCATTTCCAATAGCTAGTCCTCGACCTCTTCTCCTTTCCTTTGCTCAACATTAAAATTAGGTGGCTTGATTTTCCTTATTTCACCTTGAAATATGTCTCCCTTAGTCCTTCTCGTCTACCTCCTCATAGGGGACATAGTTGGTCTGCTTCTCAGCCCTGAACTTGCATGAACTCTCCTAGTGGATTGATATGGGGAATGATGGTGTTTGTTCATTCTCCTTGACTTCCTACCTACTTTCCTGCCATTCCCATGTTCATCCCTTGTGCTATGGGATTTGGATGGTGTCACTTGTTTAGCACTAGTTACTTTCTTTGTGCCATAGTATTTGTTGGCTTTCCTCTGCAACATGTTCAATATATGAGGTATCTCTTCCTGAGCCTTCACAATCTTCTCATTATATGCCCTATAACTTTGCACCTCTCTCTGTAGGCTTCTCATAGTTACAGGCTCTTACCTATATTTTCTTCCATTAGACTTGGTCTCAACATTTCGCACATTGAAACGTAGCCCTATGAATTCCTCTTCATGACTGTAGGACCCTTGGGCCTCTTCCATGATTGTAGTTCCCATATAGGAACCAAATTCCTTCTAGTACCTCTAATTTTTGTGAGAAAATGTGCATGCAAATAAATTTATGTTAGACAAAATATATACATACAAAGTTTTGGAAAAGAATACATAAAATTTTATTTTCTCTTTAATGCTTCCAAACATATTTGTCTAAGTTGAATGTAAATTTTAATGCTCAGATCAATTTTATGGGTTGATAGATGGATTCTCCTCCTCAAGACCTTTCCATCGACTGCTTCCTTGCTCAATTATGAGCTTTGAGAATAAAGTTATAGTCATCTTAATAAGGAAACTTTTGTATGAGACATATATAACAATTATGACATGGAATTCATAATAACTCTCATATTTTCAATTTGATGCTCCAACAAAAAACTGTAACAATCTAGAAATGACAACTTTGTACCTTTTCACCCCTTTTTCCGGACTTACAATTTTTAGATAAACTGATTATCTCCCAAACTGTGCACTTATGGAAAAAATTCACTAAATCAAAGTTGTTTGGATTGATGAATATACAAAATGTTGAGTAAATAATGTTTTTAATTTTTTCCATCCGGGGACCCTTTTCCCCCTTTGAAAATCCCAAAAATCCCTAAAAATGGCCTGGAATAGTGGATTTTGGCCTATTTCAACATCCACATTCCAAACCCTTCAAAATTTATTCAATTCCTTCTTGGTTTATTTCCATATCTTCTTTTTGGACTCTCCAAGAATTCTATTTTAGTATGGATCTCTACCAATGATATAGAACCATATCTTTAAAAACCACTAATTTGCAATTTCTGACAAATCTAAGCAGAAATTGTTAGTGGCCCTCTTTGGTACTTTTGTAGATCACTTCATTGTGGAATAAACCCAATAGTTTCATCTCAAATTGAATTAATATGCTCCAGTTACGGCCAAAATATGATTTTGTCTCCAAGCTTAGTTTTGTTTTTTTAACTATAGGACAATTTTTCCTACATGGCAATCCTTGTTGTCGTGGCTATTGATGTGGCATTCTTGGTCCACGTGGCACCTTGAGGTGATGCCATATCACCCTCTTTTGCACCTTGGACCTGCCTCATCATCCTTCATCACCGTATTTACCTTTTTTCATAAATTAAAGTATGTTTCGGGTCCCACTGTACCCGAATGCCCACTTGGTCCCTTCCTTAACTGTAGATGGTATATGTGTCCAACCCCTTCTTCCAAATTCCACGTGGCATATGTTCATTAGATGGGGGGTGAGCGGGTCCCATCCCTCACCATTTTTCCTTGGGTGTGTGCAACCTACATACTCCCAAATATAATGGTGGAGATCATGGGACGATCAACATCCCTCAATGATATAGCATCGTCAACATGTGCAAGGGTTAATATCCTTCTGTGATGTGATGGTGGGTTTCGACCATGATTTATGGTTCCCTACCATTGGCTTCGCATTGCTAAAAACCTTATGGAAAACTTCCTTTATACCATGTAATACCACTTATGGTATCAAACAATACCACCTCGCCTGATGTGGTGCCCATGTCAGCCTTGGGCCTGCCACCACACACTGCAGGCTAATCCAGGGGATCAAATTTTGCTCAAAAATAAAATTTCTCAGAATTGCTTCAAAATGGACACATGCATAGGCCTCGTCTTCACGAACCCAACACAACTTGAATGGGCTCAAACGGATGTCGTATGAGCAAGATATCACATTCTATTCATTTTTCCAAACATTCAAAATTTTGCTGACAGTACAGTCCGTACAGTGCTGACGTGGTAGGGTACGAACCCACATGTGGAAGGTGAGGTGGCATGGTCATATAGGTGATGTGGCATGGGATGACATGTCATGGTCATATAGGCTTGGTGGTAGACAAGTGGATGAATCTGGTGTTGACATGTGTCATCTATTAGGAAAGTGTTATGGCGCCACATGGCCCAGTCGTGGGTTGCCACGTGGCACCCCTCTAGTCTGGTTGGTAGGTGATAAAATTCATATGACTCTGTAGGATTCGAACCCATGACCTCTAAGCAGGGGAATGATTTGGCAGGGCCTGGTCTACGAGCCCGCCCACATGGTGTGACTTAACTGTAAACAGTGCAAAATTTATTTGAATTAAAATTAATGTATAGTTGGGGGATAATAAGGTCGGGGCTTAGCCCCAACCCACAATCCATCACACCACACATGACCCTATCCATTAGCCAACGCATGAGGGTTTCAAAAGTTTAATCCCCGGGTCATACCATACAACATACAACCACTCATTATAATTTGGTGCGCAGACTGACTGCATTTGGGGTTTAGCCCGAAAGGTGCGGGGGTTAAGCCATATGACCACCCCACATCATTGTTGGCAGATTTTGGGCATGGTTAAGCCATGAATGCTGAATTAGGAACTAGGATGTGGTCACATGCCCCCCATGCAACCTACACCTCCACCCAAAGGGGCGCTAAACTCGTTAATTGTTCGATAGATTGCCCCGAATCACGAAGTGCGCATGGGTGTTGGGTTTTTGACCCAAGAATGCTACATGAGCTAGGTTGGTCATTAAAAAGTGCAATTTGGTGAGCAGGTACAACAAGCTTGAAGGGGAAAACTTCCTGGAGGTGTAACTTCTTCATTTTTTGGCCAAACTAGGTGCCAAAAAATCCCAACTAGGGGTTTTTGGACATTCTAAAGCCATTGGAGCCATCTATTTTGTATTATGAGCACTGTAAGAGAACTATTTAAGAATAATGAAAATGATCCAAGGGAAGCTGGACCAGGAGATGTATCCCAAGAGAGGGGTGAACTCCATTATCATTTGTTGTGTTATGTGTTCATAATTGATGGTTTTTATATGTCTGATATGTTGCTCATGATTAAGTAAAACTCATTGAACTTATGTGTTAGTAACTTGATCCAATTACCCAAACACATACCACTTTTACACTTTCAATTTAAAAGAGACAAGTCCTCTTCATTTTAAAGATCTATTGGAAACAAATTCATTCCATTTTCAGATTAGTTGGTATCATAGCATAGGTTTTTGAAGGCCTGATTGTTTACAAGTGATTTTTTTTCTAATGCTTACAAGGTTGGAGCTCACAAGAGGAGAAGGTCAACTTGTAGAGCTAAGTTCTCAACTTTCAAGAGGGAGAACTATCAAATCACCTCAAGCTTCAAGGAGATAGTCACCAAGTATGGCTCATGAGGAGGGTGATGGAACTCTTCCTTCAGAGGAGGAAAATTTCAGAAAAGATTTCTATGATATGACTGAGATGGTCAAAGTTTTGTTTGAAGAAAGAAATGAAAGATTGCAATGTGAAATCTCCAACCCTCCAAAGAGAAATGAAGACAGTGGTGATAAAACTCCAAAGGGAAATGGAGGGAGTGGTGATTCTCCACCTCCTTCACCTCCATCTTCCACCTCTTCCACCATTTCATAACCACCTCCAAATTCTCCAAAATAACATGGTAAAACTCCTTTACAAACTCCTTTACTAAAGCTTGATATTAAGTTTGAATTGCCTATGTGCAATGGAGAGGTAAATGCTGAGAAATTAGATAACTGGATTCGTCAGATTGAAGTGTATTGTAGGATACAAATAATCACAGATGATGAAACTGAGATTCATCTTTCTTCTTTAAGATTGGACAGTGCAACACTCATTTGGTGGGAAGCCAAAACTCAAGAGGACATGAAGAAACATGGTAAAGTTTTATCCTCTTGGAATGATTTTATTATTGCAATTAAAAGGCAATTTTATCCATTAGCATACATGCAGAAAGCTATTATGGATTGGAAAAACTTTAGGCAAGCTAAAGGGAAAGATGTGAAGATCTTCACTCAAGAATTTAGGAGAAGATCTTTGGTTTTGGGTATAGATTTGTCTTCTCAAGAAACTTTACTCAGATACATTGGAGGTTTTCATATCTACTTGAGGCATACAATACTTATGTTTAACCCTTCAAATATAGATGAATTTTGTGTACATACAACTCATTTAGAAGCAAGAGGAAGGAATGAACCTCAAGAGGGCAGCAAGAAGTCTTTTCATAATGTAGACAAGGGTAAGAGGAATTTTGAAGGATCTAGAAAGAAAAATGATTCAGTCAAGAAAGAGAGAGAAACTCTCATGTAAACATTTTTCAAAGGATGGCAATGATGAAGACCATTGTTGGAAACTTCATCCTGAAAAGACACCCAAAAAGTTCAACAACAAAGATAAACCAAACATTGCTGCAACTATACAACAAGATTTAGAATATGATTCAGAAGATGAAACAAAAATCACAGCCATGGGTTTACAAGGTAAGAATTCTATTGCAAGTACTTGTTCTTCAAGTAGTAGTAGCCTTAATGAAACTCAACGTGAAAAATAAAGGATAGAGCTTTTCCAAATAAGGGTAATTTCAAAACATACCAAGATAGATACTCTTTTTGATACGAGATCACAAGCAAACCTCATTTCTTAAGACATTGTGAAGAAACTAGAATTGGAAACTACTCCTCTAGGTTGGATATGTGACAAGAGGGTGTAAACTTAGATTTTCCATCACTACAAACTATATAGATGAGGTAGCGCTTGATTTTATTCCATTGGATATTTTTGGTATTGTGTTGGGAAGACCATACTTATACGATAGGAGAGCCATCTTTCACGTCATGAGAACAAGTATCAATTGTTTAAAAATGGAGTTGAGTACATTGTTAGAGCACATACAAAGAAGATGAATTTGTCACTTACAAATGATGGAAAAATGAAGAGACTAGTCAATGCTAGTAAGAACCTTGTACTTTTGATGATTAAACCCAAAGACAGTGATGAAGAAGAAGTTCTCAAAGGATGTGATGCACAGTTAAAATCTGATTTGTATGAGGTTGTTAACGAAAATGTTGATATGTTTCAGGAACTAAGGGGATTGCCTCCTAAAAGGGGTATCCAACATGAGATTCTATTGCAACAAGGAGGTCCTCTTCCAAACATTGACATGTGCAGGATGTCAGAAATGGAGAATGTTGAAATCAGAAAACAAGCCTAAGATTTGCTTGACAAAGGGGTCATCAAACCAAGCACTTCACCATGCACGCCATCAATTGGTTTGGTACCAGAGAAAGATTGTATATGGCGCATGTGGGTAGATTTCAGAGCCTTGAACAAGACTACAAATATGATTGTTGAAGGAGACAAATGGAAGAAAGCCTTGAAAGAAAAGCAAGCTCCATTGCATTCCTTGACAAGCTATGTTTTCCACTTAGTGATAAGGTATAAGAAATAATTTTATGACAAAGTTGTTGATATGCTTACTAGGCCTATTATTAGCGCTTTAGTTATTTTCAAGCATAATCCTATCATGCATAAGACCTATTTGGAACAATATGCTTTAGATACTGATGGAAAAAAATGTTTATGCAACTTTATGTTGTACTAACCAAGTTGAGGAATTGGATTCCTATGTGCATGGTAAAATTTTGTATCTTGGCAAGCCATGATTTTCACAGGGTGAAAGAGTCAACATGATAAGAGAAGCACATTCTTATCTTGTTGTTGGCCATTTTGGTGTGGGAAATACGGTGGCTAGTTTGAAAAACAAGCATCCTAAGTTTTGGGATGAGCATCTACACTACTTTCATCATGCTTATTACCAAGCCAAGAAGTTCATTGAACAAGTTCAGTTTGTGCATCAAACCAATCAAGAACAGTTGAGAAAGAGCCAAGCCAAGTACAAGAAAAGGCATGACAAGTTTCGTATTGGTATCAAAGGCACCAATACAATCAAGGCCAAGTGGATTGAGGTTAGAAAGGTGAGGGAACTATACCCTCATCTTCAGATAGACTAAAAGTAGTCTTTTGGAGGTCCAAAAGCTTCCGAATGGGGAGGTGTGATCCAGGGGATCAAATTTTGCTCAAAAATCAAAGTGCTTGTAATCTTTTCAAAATGGACACGTACGTAGGCCTCGTCGTCACGAACCCAACACAACTTGAACAGGCTCAAACAGACATCGTATGAGAAAGATATCGCGTTTTGTTCATTTTTCCAAACAAGAAAATTTTTGTTGACTGTACAGTCTGTATAGTGCTGACGTGGCAGGGTACGGACCCACACGTGGAAGGTGACATGGCATGGTCATACAGGTGACGTTTCATGGTCGTACAAGTGGATGAATTTGATGTTGACATGTGTCATCTATTAGGCAAGTGTTATGGTGCCAAGTGACCCAGTCGTGGGCTACCACATGGCACCCCTCCAGTCTGGTTGGCAGGCAATAAAATTTATATGACTCCACATGAATCGAACCTACGACCTATGGGCGGGGGAATGATTTGACAGGGCTCGGGCTACTAGCCTGCCCACATGGTGTGACTTAACCATAAATAGTGTGAAATTTATTTGAATTAAAATTAATGTATAGTCGGCGGAGAATAGGGTTGGGGCTTAGCCCCAACCCCTGGTCCATCTCACCACACACGACCCTATCTGTTAAACAATGCGTGGGAGTTTCAAAAGTTTAAGCCTCGGGTCATACCATACAACATATGACCACTCACTATACTTTGGCATGCAGACCAAATGCATTTGGGGTTTAGCACACAAGGTGCGGGTGTTAATCCATATGGCCACCCCACATGACCGTTGGAGGATTTTGAGCATGGTTAAGCCATGAAGGCCAGATTAGGCACTGGAACATGGCCACATGCCCCCCATGTGAGCTACGCCTCCACCCAAAGGGGTGCTAAAATCACTAATTGTTCGATAGATTGCCCTGAATTGTGGAGTGCACGTGGGTGTTGGGTTTTTGACCCAGGAATGCTATGGGAGCGAGGTTGGTCATTCACAGGTGCAACTTGGCGAGAAGGTACAACAAGCTTGAAGGGGGAAAATTCCTGGAAGTGTAACTTCTTCATTTTTTGGCCAAACCAGGTGTCGAAGAAGCCCAACTAGGGGTTTTTGGATGTTTTGAATCCATTGGAGCCATCTATTTTGTATTTTTATCACTAGAAGAGCACTTTTTAAGCATAATGAAAATGATCCAAGGGAAGCTGGACCATGAGATGTAGCCGAAGAGAGGGGTGAACTCCTTTATCATTTGTTGTGTTATGTGTTCATAATTGATGGTTTTTATATGTATGATATGCTGCTCATGATTAAGTAAAACTCATTGAAATTATGTGTTAGTAACTCGATCCAATTACCCAAACACATACCATTTTTACACTTGCAATTTAAAAGAGACAAGTCTTCTTCATTTTAAAGATCTATTGGAAACAAATTCATTCCATTTTCATATCACAGTCCCTACCACTATCTACCACTATGCCACAAACCTAACACCATGGGATTTTATTTCACCACTATCATATCACCTTCCACATCAGGCTGATATCATGGTACGAAAAATTACCCAAATTTTCAAAAATTTTCAAAAATGCCTATTTTGAAAATTTTATTCCAGGCTGATGTGAACTCTAAATTTAATCTCTAATGGACAATTTTCGGCCCTATGCATGCCAATTCAATCCATGCACCTGAAATTCAACACTTCTCATTTCAAATTTTCAATGAATTTCACAGTAGAAACTAGGGCTTTTACTAAATTTCACCCAATTCACCTCGGTTTCTCTGTACGATCTAAAATTAGGCCAATTACAGGCCCAAAAACACTCATTCAAAGGTTAAAATTTGGAATTTTAACCCATTAGATCAATTTCCTCAAATTCCTCCTGAATTTATTTCCCAATTTCACTAGAGTAATTTGATAAATAAATTTGCAAACATCCTATTGACAGGTCTAAATTCGTCCAACAACAGTAAGGGATTCTCCCTAGTAAGAAGTCCCAATTAGCCCTCTCAATTTTTGGAATAGGGAACCCATCCGAATTTTGTCCCGACAACCATTGTTGGTTTGGTTTTATCGATTGCGGCCCAGTCCACCGATGAGGGTGAATGATGGATGGTTATGCAAATGATATATGTGGATGAAGACTATCTAAATGCAAGTATCTAATCTACTTCTAATATACCCTATCCTAGCTAGGAGAGAACTATAGTAACCGAATTATTTGTAATGAAACTAAACTATGCATAAACTCCATTCAGATAGCTATCGTGAAGGCGCACAGTTAGAAACACATGCATACAAATCTATAACCATAATAGTCTAAGTCACAGTTATGCATACATTCACAACTCATTTGCTCAGGACATGTAATATAAGAAATAGTAAAAAACTACAAGAAGACATATATTGTATCACAATACTCCATAAACAAACAAGATCTTATAGCCCATGTGAACAACACACATTCTGCTTGAAATAGTTCGCAACAAAACAATGACACATATGATTCCTTCTCTCTATCAAAAGTTGTCCCTGAGGGATTCTTCGTATTAACAGTTTCAACAATAGTACATGAAAACTTTAAGGAGAACTCTCCAATTTTAGTTGACACTTTATTCCCAAAGTAGTTCAGAAGTGTATAATGTTTGAAGAGCCCAAAAGCCCTTTCTTTGGGTATAATTTTAGTATTTGTTGGGGGCACGATAGGACTCTTGGCCTTCTTCCTTCCTCCGTGACCTTTCTCCTTCCAACATTTATCTTTTTCCCTTTGTATTGATGAGTAACAAAGACAATGGTTACACTTTGAATTTGTCTCCTATCACTGATGGGTCATCGTGGATTTTGGCCATATGTGCCTTGTGCATCATAAATATTGGCCTAGGCATGGGAACATCTTTGTTATCCAAATTTGATAATCGGTCGTCATGTAGGTCAGATCTCCCCTTCATCTATTTGTGTTGGATCTCCCTTTTTTATCCTTTATCACTGCTACATCTATCGTTATTGCTCCTTCTTCGTCCTTAGCTATAGATTTCATTGCGAAAATGATGAGCATGACCCTCCTCCACTCAGTACCTGGAACCTTTCAACATCCCATAGATGAGAGTAACTCCAAATAAACTATCAAAAGTAGTCATTATAACACATATAAATGAGGCATTAAATAATTGAAGTATCATGTACAAACTTCCCTAAGTTCGATTCATGGTTCCTCTGCTCGCGGTTGAGGTGTGGTGTTCTTTGAGGTTGTCAACAAGGTGTTAGATATTAATATATAAATAAGTATAACATAGGTTAGGAATTTCTCAAATAATATAACTAGGAAGTTGTATAGCTCGAAGATACCTTTCCAACAGTATAAATTATGCACAAAACAGACACCTGACTCAAACTTTATGACCATTTTACGAAAGGATGTTTTTTTATGTTTTGGAGGAGTTAATACTAACTCCTCTGATTTTCTATCGGAGGAGTTAGTACTAACTCCTCCAACCTGCGATCGGAGGAGTTAGTACTAACTCCTTCAACTTGCTATCGAAGGAGTTACTACTAACTCCTCTGACTTTCCATCGGAGGAGTTTGAACTAACTCCTCCGAAACATATCGAAGGAGATTGAACTAACTCCTCCGACACATATCAGAGGGATTTGAACTAACTCCTCTGACACATATCGAAGGATATTGAACTAACTCCTTTGATACATATTCGATGGATTTGAAAAAACTCTCATGAAACATATCGGAGGATTTTGAACCAACTCCTTCAATGGATTTGGAGGATATTTCAACAACTATCGAAGGATTTCATGGAAACTCTTCCTTCTCTTTTGGAAGATAAATTTGGAAAAATTTATAAGTGTTCCTTCACCAACAAGAAACAACAAGAGATTGAGTTCGAAAGACCATAACTCTCTCATACAACATCCGATTGAGGTGTATTTTTTTGCAACATAGAGGGCATAGAGAGATGATTTCATTAAGATAAATGAACCTATTAGTCAAACATTTGAATGGATCCATGTTTAATGATGACCACGATTAGCAAGGCTTGCTTGGCAAGAAATCCTTGGAAATCATTTTGACACTTCTAGATCTCATATTTTGATTCCATCAATTGCGTTGGAATCTTAATCGCTTAATATATACAACTAGCATGTTTAAGGAGTGACAACTCAACTTTGGCCAGTACCCAAAATTGTGAGCTAGGACATTTTAAATGAAATTTTAGACACCTTCCTTGCTATCGCTTTGCTAGAATTCGATTCTGTCAGTTCTTGAGTCATTTGTGATATGTAGGATTTTAGATCATTCATTGAAACTGAGGTAGTATGTCAGGGGAATAGAAATATAAAACCATCAAAACAACCAATTGACGTTCAGTGCACCTAGCACTGTGTAGGAGCTGGGAGAACCAATTTTCTATCAAGATGCATTTTAGAGCCATCGCAAGACCGAAATATGCTTTAATTAACCCACATAGTGATATATGACACTTTGATGCTCATGCTTAGTCACATAATCAAGAGGGACAAATCAAAAAGGTTGATGTGGTATGTGAATACGAGCTACTGGTGACACAGACAAACTTGATTAGGAATGCGGCCATGAAGCATACTAGTCGTGGTAGGTATTAGTCATCAGTTATCCACTTAGGTGTGAAGAGATTAATGACTAGAAATGATAGGAGATCGATTGATAGCACAACAAGGAGGATACGAGCTAGGAGGGGGACAAGATAAGCCTCAAGGAGAAAGTGGGCCAGGATGACCTAGTCAGTGTTGGTGAGAGGGAGAAGATCATCATCGATGCGCTCAATGATGACGAGGAGTTTACATCCTTCTATTGATGCATCGAAGAAAAGAGAGGTAAACTCGTCAATGGTTAGCTCGTCGAGGACGAAGAGGTGAACATTTTTTGATAAGCACTATAACAAAGTGAAAAGGAAGGAGTGTCGTGTTATGTGATGCATCGACGCAAGTGAAAGGGAATTAACCGGTGAAAGGTACACATGCGGTGATGGTAATTGTGTGATCATTACTAATGTATCAATGTTGATTGCACACACCTCACTGGTGATAAGAAAATTTGTAGTGGGGTTTAGCGGAGCATGCCGGCATATAAGAAAATTTCAAAAGAGGAGGCCTATATATAGGTGAGGAAATCAATGGTGTGTTAATGTGAAGGTGAAAGAAGGATCCATGCGTCAATATGCTATGTATCAACGCAGGAAGAGGGGACTCACCAAAGTGTGTATCATCGTATAGAAGTGATATGAGGAGGAACAATAAGTGGTAAAGCAGGGAGAGCAAGAGGAAAAAATTAGGCCTATCCCCTTGCATGAAAGAGAGAGTGTGATTGTTCCAGTAGGAATAATTGGAGGGGGGCCCAATTTCTTGGCTTGGAGAGATGCAAAGACAAGAAAATTGGGAGGTTGTTGTGTGTGCACAACACATCCCTTGAGCTTTAACTCTGCAAATTCAATTTATGCATGCTAAGTTTGGCCCATGCAGGTTGAGTGCTTCAAATCAAAGCTCTAATACCATTATGTAACATTCCCCATCTTAACTAAGAAACATTACGATGCATAATACACATAAATTGAAATTTTTTCTTATTGATTCATTTCTTGTAGCTTTCCAACTACAATTTATGCACATATTTGACTAGATTATGATACCCATAATTAAGTGTATATACAACATCTGAAAGGAACATGAATGAATTTAATAAATCATCTACAGTGGCTCATAAAAAGATTAAAATGCACAGCCATAAGGCTCATAAGAAACCTCAAAAAAATAGGTAAACACTTATCTTTTTAAAAAGAAGTCTGTGCAACCAACTACTTGGAAAGGACTTGTTGTTCTATATCTAAACAATGAGTCAAGGAGGGTCAGTCGGACCCCGGGATGCTATAGAGTTTTGATGCACAAAGATGTTGGAGGGTCTGGTATCTAATATCCGGTGGCAATGTGTAACTCAATGAATGGCCCATGTGTCATGACATGGATAGGGCCATGTGTCACTTAGATTTGGTATTTTCAGGGAAGGTTCAAGAGGAAAATTGGTGCCATGTGGCAATCTATATGAGTACCACGTGTCTTGCCAAGTCAGATCGTGCTTGATGTGTCACGCTGGGCGTAATCCACGTAGAGCATGCATGTCGAGCTAAACCCAAATGGGCGTGGACACTTAGGATTTGTGCCTTAAACATCATTCGTCAGATCAATGGGACGAGAGATCTCAACCATCGATATAAAGAGTCAAGCTCAGAAGGAGTCCATGCTTAGGGATACCAACCCTCTAGAGCAGCATTACTCTAAGTCACATGGATGGTCGATAAGTGGTTTATAAACCCACTCAAGAGGGGACCCACGTGTTTTCCCACACATCAAGGAGTGGTATTATAAACCACTATGCGGAAGGAGTTACCCTTGTTATTGTTAGCGCATCTTGAGGATGCACGCTATAATTAGGATCGTCAATAAGCTCCCCAAAATGAACGATTGAAGATCCATTGCATCTTGGTTGTTAGGAGTTCTCAAGGAGTCATATTTACCAAATGGTCGACACTTGATGCCCAAGACAATGTTAGATGACGTGACCATTCCATTGTGCAACATACAGGTGTCAAAGTCTGGTTAAGTTGGGTTTCAGGTAAATTATGTGGCAAATGCCATGTATGCATCCACGTCCGTGCTAAGAGGTGATGTGTTCTGACACATCAGTACCATGTTGGAAAGTTTGGTGATGTGGAGCCACATGGGTGCCACATCACAGTACGGATGGCCTTGGTCATTAAAGGCCTGAAAAACTTCAAAGGGCCATAAGTTTTGATCTAGAGCTTCGTTTTGAGAAAACTTATAGTCATCGGAAAGCTATCGACGAGCATAAGATGATGGTGTACTTTTTAAAGGGATTCAAATAGGTTCAGTAAAAGTTAAAATTTAATAACCTACCCCTTAAAAGGGTACTTAGGGGGTTGGGTGCATTACAAAAAAACAAAATTGGTCAAACCCTAGAGCTAGGGTTTAACCCTAAAAATTGAAATATAACCCAGGGTAAGTTAGTACATCAACTTCCTGGGGTCGTAACTTTTGCATACGATCTTCGTTTTAGGCTTATGATAACCCATTGGAAAGGTATCATCAAGGAGATTCATTTTGGGGGCTCATTCATTCCCTTTGACTATCATTGAGAAGATCGATCTCGAAAAACCTTCATTTAGGCCCTCAAAATGGCCCCAGATGTTAAAATTGCTAAAAATAGTAAATTGTCAAAATTGTCAGAAAACTGTTTTGAGCCAGTTGGAAAAGGTGGATGGCTACCGATATCCACCTGGATCAATCCTCCCTCCTTAGGAAGAAATGGTCTCTATTGTGTTGAGTTCCCCGATTAGATGAGGAAATTTCTGTTGAATTTGGCCCCGGGTGAGCCACTTGCCTTGGTGCAAGAGTTGCCCTGCTTTGACGACTCGATAAAGTTGAATCCTTTGTTGTCGAGTGCCCTTAATTTGTGTGTCCACAATATGATCATTGGATTCATGGTGTATGCAGTCGAGGTTGAGCTCTGTTGGTTTCAGTTGTTCTGCTACTTCTGAGGTGTCCAATAATGGTGGGAAATAAAGGAGAAGGAGATCCACGTTGAACACTAGGTGTAGGCCAAGGAAAGGAGGAATGTTGAGCTCAAAAGAATTATCCCCCATGGCCTTGATGATGGTGTGTGGCCCATAATAGAGTGGGTGAAGCTTCTGATGGGGTCCTATAAGGCGTTCTTTCTGCAAGTGAAACCAAACTTTGTCGCCCACCTGAAACTTATGTGGCACATGATGTTGATCATGGCGCTGCTTGTACTTGTCATTGGACTTATATAGAATCTCCTGAACCTATTGGCGAATGCGATGGATTCAATCAATGAACTGATTGGCTTTGTCAGCTTTAGCTGGATCATGAGATGAGTCGGTTGAGGTGACCGCAAGGGGAAGTGCAACATCTAGGGGACCCAATGGTTGGAATACCAACCCCACCTGAAAGGGGCTATGGTTGGTTGAGCTATGCAGGGCTTGGTTGTAGCTATGATGGACATATGGAAGGATCTCATCCCATATGCGAGGGTGCTTGGAATTATACATGCGAAAGATATGCACAATCATTCAATTTACGACCTCAGTTTGGCCATCTCTCTGGGGGTGGAAGGCTGTGGATTTGGTGAGCTTGGTGTCCAGTAGTGACCGGAGGCTCGACCAGACTGTGCTAAGAAATCGACTGTCCCGATCTAAGACAATAGTTTGTGGGATTCCAAAATGTACCCAGACTCGTTCAAATAAGATATTGGCAGTGGCCTCTATTGTGATGCTCTTCTTCCAGACAACCAGAATCACCATCTTAGAAAAGCGATCAACAACCACAAAAACATAGTTATTTCCCCGCTTGGTGGATGGGAGGCCTGACATGTAGTCCATTGAGATCGATTCCCATGGCCTGTCAGGAGTATGAAGAGGGGTGTTTAGACCTTGTTTCTTAGTGGCTGGTTTGGCAATAGCACAGGCAGTGCAAGACCTGATATACTTGCTGACCTCATGTCGAAGTTTTGGCCAGTAGAAATGTTTCTATAGCATCGCCACTGTATTTTTGATGCCAAAGTGTCCTACCACCTAACTATAGTGGGCTTCCCATATCATCTTCACTCACTCACTTGATGGAACATAGATATGGGCTAGACGACACAACAACCCATCCTGAAGATGGAAATTATCGACAACTGCTTTTGCACCCAACATTTGGTAGGTGGTGGCGAAGTCCGGGTTTGTCTCATAGAGTTGGGGCCATCTAGAGGTCTCATGGCCACAAGAGTCTAGCACCGTGGTGAGTGTCACAACTGGCAGTCTGCTGAGGCAATCAACGATGCAATTGGTGCTTCATGTTTTATACTTTATGTTGAGGTGGAATTACTGCAAGTATGTGGACCACTTTTTATGGTGGTAATTCTACAATTTTCCTTTTGTCTGCATGAACTGCAGTGGCTTATGATTAGTGTGGATGACTTTCTCCTTCCCAATAATGTAATCTCTCCACTGGCAGCAGGCTTGCACAATGGAGTACATTTCTTTGTCATAAGTAGGGTACTTACGGATAACATCTAATAGTGTCTCACTATGATAGGCCACGGGGTGGCTGTGTTGAGTGAGAACAATTCCCACATCATACTCTGAAGCATCTGTCTCAATCTCAAAGGGTTGCTTCAGGTATGGTAGTGAAAGTATTGGGGCTGAGCACAAGTGCTACTTCAAATCATCGAATGCTTGTTGTTGGGACTGGCCCCACAGAAATTTCACCTTACCACCACCCCTGGTTATTTGGCTGAGGACCCATGCAATATGGGAGAATCCCAACATGAACCTACAGTAGAAATTGGCAAGGCCCAAGAAGCTCAGAAGCTCAGTGAGTGTGGTTGGGGATGGCCAGTCATGGATGACTTGGATCATGAATGGGTCCACATGTACGCCATGTTGATCAATGATGTAGCCCAGGTAATGGACCCTGTCCATGCCGAAGGAGCATTTTTCCAAGTTGGCGTATAGCTTGTGTTGTCGCAGTGTGTGCAAAACTTGATGAATATGCTGTAAGTGTTTGGACCAATTCTTGTTGTAAATGAGAATGTCATCGAGATACACCACTACAAAATTATTGGTGAATGGTCGTAGTATATCATCCATCATCCTCATGAAAGTGGCTGGAACATTTTTCAAACCAAAGGGCATGACCAACCATTCAAAAAGGCCTTCCTTTAACTTGAAGGCAGTATTCCATACATCTGTCTGTTCTATCGGGACCTGGTGGTAGACAAACTTCAGATCAATCTTACTGAAGTATTTGGCCCCCATGATTTGATCAAAGAGGTCGTCGATTTGGGGAATCAGGTACCAGTTTCTGACTGCGATTTTATTCAGAGCTTGGTAATCAATGCAGAGTCGTCAGGTTCCATCTTTCTTCTATACCAACACGATTGGGCTCCCTCATGGTGATGAGATGGGATGGATGTGCCCCTTGTGGAGATGCTCTTGGATCTGTTGCTTGATCTCCTTAGTCTCTAACAGAAAGTGGTGATAGATTGGCCCATTGGGCAACGATGCACCGAGGGTCAGATCGATGGGGTGATTGACCTAGAAATGTAGAGGTACCCCGGTAGGTGAGGACAATATATTTGAGTATTCTTCCATGACCTTATCTACTTGCTTCTGTTGTGTGGAGAGGTCAGCTGCAGAGACCCTGGATGTGGCTGTGATCTTTCACTTATTCTGAGAGCGAATCATGAGAAGACAAACTTCCCCATATGAGAGATGACCTTCCTGCATTGCTTAACAGAGATCAAGGAAATAACACTAGGTGGGACTACCTCGGGTATCCTATACAATTTCCTGTTCAAAGTAATAATAACACTATGAGGCCTAGGCTCATGTTGGCCCTTGACCAAGTTTTGAGGACCCTTGGTCATGTTTGACCTATTGTGGGACTTCGATAGGCTGTTGAAGACAAAGCGTAAATCGAAGCAGATATCGCGGGATCTCGACCCCTTTTTAGGGATTTTGGGGCTTTTTGACCCATGGGTTTACCCATGTTTAGGCTCGATTTTGTAATGTATAAATAGTAATCTAGGTGATGTAAGTAGGGGGTGGAGAAAATATATGTGATGCTAGGTGATAAGTGAAAGTGATGATTGTAAGTGCTTTGTGCATACTGTGTGGGACTTGCAAGGCTAAGTGCAAGTGACTATACGGGACTGACAAAGGCTTTGTGCTATAACTTAGCTCGGGGAAGGAGGATCTAGCGAAGTGCACAGATCTCCTGTCCTATGTGAAGTAGGATTTTGAGGCTCTGTGCATGTAACTGATTGACATAAGATAATAGAAGAGAAGAAGAGTTGGTGGATATAGCCCCAAGCTGGTGGTGAACCATGTATATCCTGTGTTTCTATGCTTTGTGCGGTATATTCATCTGTTTATGTGATTTGATATAGATGAATGTTAGAGATAGATCTGTTGATGATTTGTGCTTAGTAATATGGATTAATGCTAGATCTAACCTATGAGAATATGCTTAGTGCTTGGATATACTAGATCTGGATGAATACTGCGATGCTCTGTAATTAGGTTTTTATTTGCGAAGTAGATAAAGGTTAGAAACTAATGAACTGTAACTTCTAAGTGCTCTGTTAAGGTGTTACAATCATAGATATGTGTCCCAGCTAAGGTTACAAACACTGGATTCCTACAACCACCCCTACCTCTACCTCGGGTGAGACTTCAACTACTTCGCAGGTGTTGCCGAAAGGGTCGGTAGTTAGGGTTTTGTTGGTGTGCTCTTGAGCATTGAACCCTGGGTCTGCCCTTGTGCCAACAAATGGTTCCATTTGCGAGACCTGAAACTGTGATTTTGGGAGCTAAAGAAAAGAGAAAGCTCTATGCGTAGATCTGTTGCCTAGTGAACAGTATTCTACCTGACCTGTGAAGCTCTGTGCCAGGAAGAAGAGTCAAATCTGAAGAAAAAAAGGTAATATCTTGAAGCTTGGTTCTCTAAAAAAGGTAACTCTGGAAAATGTAAGAATAGTGAAATTTTTTAGATCTGAAAGATTTGTGCTCTGATAAAGGTAAGAATAATGAAAAGTTTTGATTGAAAAGGTGAGATAAGTGGAAATTTTTGTTTCAAAAGTATGGATCTAGGTATGTTTGATAAGTTTTGTCCTAGCTTGAAGAGTAGGTCACAGTTAGATGAAATAAGGTTTGATATGGGTAGATCTGATAGAAATAATGGAAGATATGTTATTCCTATCCATAGAAAGAATGTTTGGACTAACAAATGGATGCAAGATTCTAGAAATAATTGTTTGCAAGTTAGCTACTATGAACCTAGTGCGTAGTACAAGAAAGGTTGGGGATCATTTAAAATAAAGAGAGGATTAACCCTTTTTTATAGTTGTAGAAGGCCGAACCATCTTGCTAAGGAATGCGTTGGTAGAAGACCTAGTTGTCTTTGTTGTAAAGCTATGGATCATGAAGTTTTGGATTGCCCTAGAATTATTGCTAAGGTTGAAAGAATGAATATGAGACAAGAAAACCCTGAGGAAGATCAAGAAACTGAGACCATGGCAGAACCCCAGAAATAATCAGAGAATGTATTATTACAGATGAAAGAAACCCTAAATGATCACAAAAATATCAACTTATCAGAAACCTTCAAAGAAAAAGAGTGCATAGAAGCAAAAATAGGAGACTTCGACATTGACTGTGTTCTGGATGAGGAAACATAGGTAAATATCATGATAGAAAGAACTTGGGAAACTTTAGGAAAGACTACTATGATTCCTTCATTGGGAGGAATAAGATTATTCAGAGGAAAGATGATATCTCTATGTGGAAGACTCATCCAAGTATCTATGAGTGCTTATGGAACTTCGACAGAGGAAGATTTTGAGATTGTTAAATTTATTGAGAACAATGCCCCATTTTATATGTTATTAGGAAAAACCTAGATTGAGAAGGATCAGACCAGAAGAAAAGAAGAGGAAGTCGTAGAGCAGAAGAAGCAAGAATTAAAAGATTGTATGACTAGGAGGATAGCACACTTGATCGAAGAACAAGAGAACATATCGAAGCTACTTAGAACCAGGAACTGGGATGTCAAAGTTAAAATAACACTAGAAGACTCACAGAAGACTGAAGTACCTACCCCAGAGAGAGAAGACGTATTACTCTCCAACACTATGAAAGAATCTCAACAGTGTGAAGTTACTATACCAAAAGGAAATAAGAATCAGAATGGAAAGAGGGATATCGAGATGAAGATCGTCGGGAAGAAAGAGAGAAAGCTCAGTAAGAAGAGAGAAAAGATACAAAATTTACAGAAGGTTCCAGAGGGAACTTCGCAGAGGGAAGGTTTGCAAGACTGAAACTTCGCCAGGATATCATAACAATGCCACTTGGAACATCGCCACGGTGAACCGATATGACCGTTGGAAGCATTATAACCGTTGGACCACTGCTCTCGAACGTTTAGAACAACAGTTATGACCAGAAAGCTTGCCATCGGACCGTTGGGACCACATTGCAACGAACATAACTGCATTGATGAAGGCATCTCACCCATTGGAGATATCTGTTACCTCGTTGTCTACTTAGTCCATCAACTATTGCACCGAGGACACTTTTTTGAATTGTATCAGAGCTAACAAGAGAACTCATTGCTATCATGTTGTGGTTATTGAGATCGACACATGTTCTATTGCTTTGAGCATCCTTTTATCGACCTGCGTTTTCCAATTGAGAGTGTGCATGTCGGACAATCTCAATGCCACGAAAAAATCCGTTGAAGAAGTTCTCATCGATCTCATGGCTGAGAAAGTAATGTATGTAGGTATCCAAGCATCATCAACGCGCGAAGTGCAAGCCTCCCCATCCACTGCTCCCAGATTCGTACCATCCCGACCTATTGCAGAAAAGAGAACCAAGCACAGAGATGACCTAGAAAATGCGAAGTTAATCATGACTATCCTGCCCGACTACATCACACCTTTGGCTTTTGCAATGAGTTGTGACAGCGTCCCAAGGGACTTTGATTACACCATGGTTACTACATACCTTCCGAAAGGGATAGATGTAATTAGAATGTAGCAGGATAAGATCGTGACGTTGAAGTTCATCGACTTCAACCTAGGAGACCACAAGAACCATAGTATGCTCTCTCCTTATAAGTATTTGACCAGGACGAAGGGGAAGAACTCAAAATTAATCCCCCAGCCATGGACTATGAACCTCATGCAGTCCACCCTCTTGAATCTAATGAAGATTCCACATTTCGGAAGGCACCAAGAGGTTAATGTGTGTGTTAAGCTCCTGCTCTCATGTTATCATGGTGGCTACCTATAGATATACCGACACATCAAATTCAATCCGACGCTGATCCACAGGATCACCGGATTGAGCATGCAGGGACCCGACTCGCGGGACTACTACCCAGGGAAGGCTTCAGATCGTGCATTGGCACAGAAGATCAAAGACACCTATGGAGATGTAAAAAATGGAATGTGAGGCTACAAGGTAGCTTCCATCCAGAATGGTGCAGTGCGCCTGTCAGCTGATCGCAGCAAAGCTGGTGAGAAAGAATAGACCTACGCAGGTCACAGGGTTTTTTGTGAAAATCGCAGGGAAGTGCGTAGAAGGCCTACAAATGAACTAGGTGAAGTACTTGGTCAACAAACTAGATCTAGATTTCCATGAAGCCCAAGATCATGGCTATGAGTTCCATTTTAGCTTACTCTTGATCCTCATAGCAATTACTGCTTGGGAGATGCTGGAAGGTGTGACCTTCCCAGACATTGAGCCATTTGAGCCTCTCACTGCGAAGTTCACCATGCTCTGGTACTCGAGCGATATGGGAAAACAGTGGCAGTCGAACACAGTCTTTCATACCTATTATCTCCAATTGAAGAGGGCCATTGAAGCTATCCCTCACATGACGCCAAACACCTTGTACCGGTTAAGACCTCTCATGAAGTTCCACGCAGATCAACACTTCATCTATATAACTACACGTGTAGATGAGCATAAATAAGAGCTTCAATCATACTACAAGATCACAGAGGAGGACCTTGAAGAGATAACCAAGGACTGGTCTGCAGAGATCCTCATCCCCACTGACCCCGCAGAAATGTCCGATCCTGAAATCAACATCCCTGAGACCCCTCATGAAGCAAAGGATACTCCTGGATCCAGGAGAAGAAAGAAGACCGAAGAGGTCCAAGACTTGAGAAATGCATCCGTATCACCTAGCCGGGGGGGTGATGATGAAGCAGAACAGACAAATGGAAAACAAGACCAACAGAAGCAAGGTGAAGTAACACTGCCCAAAGATCTTTTTGATGAAGTTGATCCTGTTAGCACTCTGTAATTTGCCCAAGGCTGTGATGGTAGTCACAGAGGCAACATCAAAACCACTTTGAGTCTTGGATCTAGCCCTCCTAGACTCAGAGAGGGATCTCTCTGTCTGATATAAATTTGCTTGAAGAGAATATTAGGCTAGCTACACATAACATAGGATTTTCTTTTAGGAATTAGGTATGGGCAGAGAAAAGAAACCATGGGCTATGGAGTCACTCGAATGAATGATAAAAAATCCATGTCAATAGGCTAATATTTGCAGGGAAAGGTAGACAACTCACTGGATCCTTTAATTTGAATGAAATGGGTGAGACGAAATAGGTCAATAAATCCAATTAAACACAGAGTAACTAAGAATTCCGAGTTTAATCTTCAGTGGAAAACATAAAAAAATATACCAAGCCAGAGATAGAGGGTGCATTAAAACCAATTCTGTTCTTAATATTCTTGGAATAATTCAGAGGAAGAAATTAATTATGATAACAGAGAAACAAATTAACACAGAGGGGTGCACATCACCAGTTGAAATAGTAACAAGAATCCTGCAACATAGCACTGTCTCATTGAATTGATGAAAAAACACAGAAAGCTCAGCGAGTTGTTTTACAAAATTTTAAATCATGGTCCTCGACTGATCAACCCTTTTACATTAAAAATCATCTCTATAAATAGGATAGGTCTCCCCATCAAGTTTTGTGAGTCATTTTAAACCGCTTCGTCCAAAAATAGCCACAAATCCCCCAAAATCTGGAACTGTCCGCCATGAAAGACGGGCCTAATTTCTGCAAAAAAGGGGTCCGAACAGAGATCTGTTTCTCTTCAACGCTGACACCTGGGAAAAAAATGAAGGATTTTATTGTATATGGGCATGTTCTGGACAAAAAACTCCTTCATTTTCTCCAAAATCGTCCCCAGCTGGCCGTAACAGCTCTCGCAAAATCAGGACTGCAACGAAAAAGTGAAAATCTGGAAAAAAGGGCCTCGAAGATGGATTTGATTCTCCCTTCTCGTGGCACCCGTGAAAAAACTGAGAGAGGTTTTTGTTCTTCATCTCGTTTTAGAGAAAAACCTCTCTTGGTTTCTTAAAATTCGTTTTCATTTTCCCAGAAACGGTCTTGGACGAAGACATGCTGAATAGGCGAAAATAGGTGAAAAAAATGAGAAAAGTGGTTTTTTTTGGGATGGGTGGTATTCCGGACCCCCCCTGAGGTGGTAAGAGGTTTTTAGGTCGGGGGGGGGGGGCATCCGCTGGAATGTGGGGGAAACACATTTCCGGGAGGTGGTTTTTAAAAGCTACCATTTCGGACCCCCCCTCTCGTTAAATTTCGGATAGTGAGGGGGCTCCAGAATTTTTAATGTCTGTTGATTTAATTGTTTGATTTTCATGTGGGCTTTGATGTAAGCGGGAGTTGGGGGTGGGTAGACTTAGGATAGTGTTTTTTATTTTTTTATGTTTTTAACTTTTTGCTTTTTAATATTTTTATTATTGTTTTGTTTACGTTTTGTTTTATGTTTTTGTTTAGTTATTTTATGTTTTTTATTTGTTTTGTTTATATATTTTTTATTATATTTGATTTGTGTTTTATTTAATACAATTATAACCTAATTATTAATTTAATTAATAAAAAATTGATTAATTATTAACATGCTAACTCAATTATTAATTAATTAATAATTAATTTATTATTAACAGGTTTAATCATAACTATTAACCTAATGTTTTTATCCTGAGTCTGTTTATTTATGGAGGGGTAAGATTGGCGAAGGGGTGAAGGAATGAAGGGTGAGGGATTGACATGCATGACGTGGATGAAGGATGTAGCATGCCAGCAGAGGAGGCCTGATGCAATGGATGGATGACACGTTGGGATAGGGCCCACTGGAAAAACCGCCTCATTCCGGACCCCCCCCCACTGTTAAAGGCAGAACGATGGGGGGGGTCCGGAATCACCTATAGACCGTTCATCTACGTGCCTCCATGACAAACATACATTTGTGTGCACTTTTTAATCACCATTCCAGACACCCCCCCTCCCCCCCCACCGTTAAAAACAGAACAGTCGAGGGGGTCTAGAATCCACTGTCAACCGTTGATCTACGCGCCGCTAGATCAATCATCAATCTAAGCGCGTTCTTTATTCTCTAGGCGTGAATGTAGTATATGAGGAAAAACTTAGGCTTAATGAATTTTTGAGGGTTTGGTGCACTGCTTCCCTTGAAAATAATTTGCAGAGATGAAATATTATTTGCAAAACAAAATACACCCAGAGTGAAAATATTTACAGTCACCAGATGATACTATGAATTATAGGGTTATAACAGTGGCTCCACCTGGGGATGGTAGCTTCTTTCAAGAGGTGTCAAGAACCACAGACCTCTAAACATGCAGATCAGTGCTTTATCCATTGGGCTGATCCCAAAATCTTATTCTGCACCCTGTACCTATTTTGATCTTGCAACTGAAACCAAATTAAAATAAACACTATTGAAGAAGAAATGCTCGGAATGCTGAGCTTATTCAAAACTTCTACCTACCCTACACTACTGACAATTTCGTCTTTCTAAATGATACAATAATGCCAATGCAACCAATCAAGTAGTTGTTGAGACCAGAGGACTGTTTGACTGCTCGTTAGCACAGTGAAAAGGGCAACTTGACCTTTTGCCCATAGACTCAAAACTGCAAAGTGTAAAGGCCACTGCTGAAAACATGATTGATTTTTACCATAGAGACCTCGACAATCTTGAAGAACAAAAGTAATGCCAGAGATAGATTGGGGTTCTCCAGTGAAAAATTTAACCATATAGGTGGCTATAGGATCAAGGTAGAACTGACCTATTCCTTGATTTTTGGATTCTGCCAAGTGAGCAACATGCTCTGGCACTGTATCTATGTTATTTTCATCCTCATGCATTTCCTGACATGGCTGCAACTTTTCTGATGGGTTTTGAAATGATGCAACACACCCCTGTAGTTGACTGTCTTATCATATCCATATCATAACAACTTTTTATCCCATGGATGGATGATGGAAAATGACTTTGACAACACAGGTCATCCAACCGATCAGCTATCGGATCCTGAAAAGACTGACAAGATTGTTGCATTGATTCAAATGAAGCTTCCTGACTTTGTATGTATTCATCCTTCAACACTTGTTCAAGAGTTTCCTTCAAAATTTGAAATGAATTAAAGCATAATGGTACAGAGTTATTTTGGATTAACTCATAATTTGTCTCAGGCTTTAAGATTTCATTTGAGATTTGAAAATCAAAGTAGGTAAAGGGCTGCAACTCTGGGTTTAAAACAACCTCCATATCCTTAATAGCATCTTCAACTGATTAATCAGAGAAATTTATGTCTTCACTATTTTCAACTCGCCTAGAGTTTCTTTTCAGAAATTGAAAAGATGAGAAACATAGGGGCAAAGACTTTTCCCTTACTCTGAAATTTTCTGCATTTTCCTCATCGCTGTCATGATTGTTGGCCAGAGGCTGATTTTCATATCTGAGTTGTAATTGATCTTCATCTTGCCAACGACATGCTACTGGTTGCTTCAAAAAATCAACATCTATTTCAGCCTCATGATCATCATCATACTGATCACACTTGGGCAGATTATGCTAGTAAGAAAAGTCATCAAACATGCACATCATATCAGCTGGTTGTTCCTCTGCAAGTTGAGATGGAGCTCCATCTTTGATTGTGTTGTGAATTGAATACATGAAAGAATCATTATCCAAACCATGGTACCAAGGATGAGCAACAAAAATGTTTGGGAACAGTGATCTTTTCTTTCTTTGAAATCAATGGATCATGATGTCTTTGGACAACAAGCTCATCTTTCCTATTGATCCTCTACATCATCTTTTCCATGGCACTAGCCAAAATGTCCAGTTTAGCTTCTGAAGATTTTAGCTGCTCCTTTTCTTTGTTCTTTACCTTTGACCTTTTCATCAACAAGTTGGCCTCCACATCAACTGCAATGTTCTTCATTTCTTCAAGGCTTGCAGTGTTCCTTTCTCTTAATTGGAATGGCATCTTAGGATCAAAGGCATCTGGGTAATGCAATTGAGCTAAACCAGAAGGTGGCCTTACATCCACAGGTATCGAATGATACACTTCATTGAACCTGGTTGAGAACTGTTGTACTGTCTCCCCAGGCTTTCTCTTCAAGTGGTCATATTCTTCTAGGATGAGAAAGACATTTCTCATGATCACCCACCTATCTAGGAAAACTTGCACAAATTGATGAAATTTTTTTATGCTTGCAGATGGCAGATTTCTAAACCAATTTTTAACTTTACCTTGCAAAGACAGGGCAAACATCTTGATACAGACATCATCATCTTCAACCTCATAAAGGTCAAGGAAATCCTCAAGGTTTTGAATATGTTTTTCAACAGTGATCTTCCCATTTTCTCCATCAAACCTGGGCAGATTATTGATGTAATTGACAGGGAGGTCATGGAGAATAGGGGGAAAATCTAGAGGCTTGTATTGGTCTGGGAATTTTGCAAGCACATGAGAAGAAGCAAGAGGCTCACAACCATCCATAGGTTTAGCAAGAGTAGGAGATAAAGCAGGAGGCTTATGTCTCACTAGGGTTTCTAAAGGTGCATCTGGGGTGTGCACATGTGTATGAGTATGTACATAATCTACAATTGGAGATCTGATCTCTTGGGGCTCATCAATCAATAGGTGGTCAATGTAATCTTCGGAAATATACTCTTGATTAGGCTTAGAATAAGACAAAACATAATTGCATATAAAACCAAATATGTCTTGAATGCATTTTGAGCTTGAGTACCTGGTCTTTCTAGACTGCTTGGCCATGCTTTAGGTTCTTCCTCCAGTGGGGTCTTCAAGTTGGTACTGTCTAGAGTTGATTGGAGTCGCCAAGTGAATGATCTCAACCTTATTGTGTCTGGTCACTGTCCACTATCAGTGATCAGATCTGAAGCTTTGAAGTGTACTACTGGGGAGAGTTCCCCAGTATGGTCGCCATTCTGTTAGCACTTTGTAATTTTCCAAAGGTTGTGATGGCAGTCACAGAGGCAACATCAAAACCACTTTGAGTATTGGATCTAGCCCTCCAAGTCTCAGAGAGGGATCTCTCTGTCTAATATAACTTTGCTTGAAGAGAATATTAGGCTAGCTGCACGGAACATAGGATTTTCTTTTAGGAATTGGGTATGGGCAGAGAAAAGAAACCATGGGCTTTGGAGTCACTGCAATGAATGATAAAAAATCCATGTCAATAGGCTAATATTTGCAGGTCAAGGTAGACAACTCACTAGATCCTTTAATTTGAATGAAATGGGTGAGACGAAACAGGTCAAGAAATCCAATTAAACACAGAGCAACTAAGAATTCTGAGTTTAATCTTCAGTGGAAAACATAAAAAACTAGACCAAGCCAGAGACAGAGGGTGCATTAAAACCAATTCTGTTCTTAATATTCCTGGAATAATTCAGAGGAAGACATTAATTATGATAAAAAAGAAACAAATTAACACAGAGGGGTGCACATCACCAGTCGAAATAGTCACAAGAATCTTGCAGCATAGCACTGTCTCATTGAATTGATGAAAAAACACAGAAAGCTCAGCGAGCTGTTTTACAAAATTTTAAATCATGGTCCTCGACTGATCAACCCTTTTACATTAAAAATCATCTCTATAAATAGGAGAGGTCTCCCCATCAATTTTTGTGAGTCATTTTTAACTGCCTCGGCCAAAAATAGCCACAAATCCCTGAAAATCTGGAACTGTCCGCCATGAAAGACGGGCCTAATTTCTGCAAACAAGGGGTCCAAACAGACATTTGTTTCTCTTCAACGCTGACACCTAGGAAAACAATGAAGGAATTTATTGTATATGGGCATGTTCTGGACAAAAACCTCCTTCAGTTTTGCCAAAATTGTCCCCAGCTGGCCGTAACAGCTCCCGCAAAATCAGAACTGCAACGGAAAAGTGAAAATCTGGAAAAAGGGCCTCAAAGATAGCTTTGATTCTCCCTATTCGTGGCACCTGTAAAAAAAATGAGAGAGGTTTTTTTTCTTCATCTCGTTTTGGAGAAAAACCTCTCTCGGTTTCTTAAAATTCGTTTTCATTTGCCCAAAAATGGCCTCGGACGAAGACATGCTGAATAGGAGAAAATAGGTGAAAAAATGAGAAAAGTGGTTTTTTTCGTGATGGGTGGTATTCCGGACCCCCCCTGAGGTGGTAAGCGATTTTTTTTTTTTTGGGGGGGGTCCTCTGGAATGTGCCAGCGACACCTGTCTAGGGGGTGGTTTTTAAAAACTACCATTCCGGACCACCCCCCTCTCGTTAAGTTTCGGATAGTGAGGGGGGTTCCAGAATTTTTAATGTCCGTTGATTTAATTGTTTGATTTTCATGCCGGCTTTGATGTAAGTGGGAGTTGTGGGTGGGTAGACTTAGGATAGTGTTTTTTATTTTTTGATGTTTTTAACTTTTTTCTTTTTAATATTTTTATTATTGTTTTGTTTACTTTTTGTTTTATGTTTTTTATTTGTTTTGTTTATATATTTTTTCTTATATTTTATTTGTGTTTTATTTAATCCAATTCTAACCTAATTATTAATTTAATCAATAAACAATTTATTAATTACTAACATGCTAACTCAATTATTAATTAATTAATAATTAATTTATTATTAACAAGTTTAATCATAACTATTAACCTAATGTTTTTATCCTGAGTCCGTTTATTCATGGAGGGGTAAGATTGACGAAAGGGTGAAGGAATGAAGGGTGAGGGATTGACAGGCACAGCGTGGATGAAGGATGTAGCACGCCAGCAGAGGAGGCCTGATGCAATGGATGGATGACACGTTGGGATAGGGCTTGCTGGAAAACCCACCTCATTCTGGATACCCCCCCCACCATTAAAGGCAGAACGNNCCCCCCCCCCCCACCGTTAAAAACATAACAGTCGAGGGGGTCCGGGATCCACTGCCAACCGTTCATCTACGCATCGCTAGATCGATCGTCCATATAAGCGCGTTCTTTATTCTCCAGGTGCGAATGCAGTATATGAGGCAAAACTTAGGCTTAATGACTTTTTAAGGGTTTGGTGCACTACTTCCCTTGAAAATAATTTGCAGAGATGAAATATTATTTGCAAACCAAAATACACCCAGAGTGAAAAGATTTCCAGTCACCAGATGATACTATGAATTATAGGGTTATAACATATCCCTTGAAGAAAAGGAAGGTTTCTCCCACGAAACCCACTTCTTGAAAGAAATCCAAAGCCACCTTGACTAAGATGAAGACTGTGCTCACTGTAGATGACTTTGACATTATCATTGCAGTTGTAGCAGATGCATCGCAAGACATCTTGCAGAAACATGAAGCCAAGCAGGAGGAGATGTACGGAAGAATCGAGGTTGAACTCAGAGGGGTACAACAGGCCCTCCAATCTAGCCGTGAATTATCCATTGTGCCCCCACTATCAGAAGAACCAGAGTTGGGAGATGAACCTGCCCAAATCTGCAGACTAGTTGATGCGACCAAAGCTCTCCTTCGTTGCGCACAGGAAGAAATGGAATAGGCCATAGATTCCCTAAAACAAGTGCAAAAAGTAGTCATAGAGCAATGTCGGGTTGCGCAGCAGGAGAAGGTCGATCTCCAGACCATGTTTGAAGAGGAGAAAGCACAGATCCAACAAGAGAAAGAGCAGTTGCTCGCAGAGCAACTCAGAGTAAAAGAAGCAGTCAATAGAGCACTTCACTCTGTGACAGGATTAGAAATAAAGGCAGAAGAACTAGTGGAGCAGCAAGTAGCGCAGCTCATGGATGCTATCCAACAACTTCAGCAGAGAATCATAGAATTAGAGATACAAGAAGTACCACAGATGGTGCAGGACGTGCGAGATCAAAGAGAAGCAACTGCTCGAACCATAGTTGAAAGAATCAAGGCCCTCACCATGGAATGTAAACAACTAAGTGATCGTAGTGCCCAAACTTATGAGCAACTCACTGAGGATCCTAAATTAAAGGCACTGGAGTCACAACTCCAGGAGGTGAAGTAGCAAGTAGAAACAGTACAGGCGTAGTTAAATCCCCTGTCAGCAGTTAAGAGTATAAAGCGATCCCAGGAACAACACACTTCTCAAAAGCAGGTCCACACCATTCAGATAAAAGTCATGGAAGTGACTCAGAGGCTCCAACCAATACAGGACGAGGCTTGCTAACTATTCACAGAGATTGAAGGACGAGGAGAAGAATTGGAGCAATTCGTCACTGTAGTTGAACAACGCCTAGACAGACCTGTAAATGAAGTAGTTATCCAAGAGCTCGCCAAGAGGGAGGTCGTGGTGCGACAACAGGTCGAAGCAACTCAAGCCAAGATCGAGGCTTTTGAAGCAGAGCTACCCATACTAGAGTGACTCGGGACGAGTCACAAGTGAGTGTTGGGGGCCTATTGACCCTTGACCAAGTTTTGAGGACCCTTGGTCATGTTTGACCTATTTTGGGACTTCGACAGGCTGTCAAAGATGGAGCACAAGTCAAAGTGGAGATCACGGGATCTCGGCCCCTTTTTAGGGCTTTTTGGATTTTTTGGCCCATGGGTTTACCCATGTTTAGGCCTGATTTTGTAATGTATAAATAGTAAGCTAGGCAATGTAAGTAGGGGGTGGAGAACATCTATGTGATGCTAGGTGCTAAGTGCAAGTGATGATTGTAAGTGCTTTGTGCATATTGTGTGGGACTTTGAAGGCTAAGTGAAAGTGATTGTACGGGACTGAGAAAGGCTTTGTGCTATAACCTAGCTCGGGCAAGGAGGATCTAGCGAAGTGTGCAGATCTCCTGTCCTATGAAGAGTAGGATTTTGAGTCTCTGTGCATGTAATTGATTGACAAAAGATAATAGAAAAGAAGAAGATTTGGTGGACGTAGCCCTAGGCTGGGGGTGAACCACGTATGTCCTGTGTTGCTATGCTTTGTGCGATATATTGATCTATTTATGTGCTTTGATATAGATGAATGTTAGAGATAGATCTGTTGATGCTTTGTGCTTAGTAATATGGATGAATGCTATATCTAACCTATGAGAATATGCTTAGTGCTTGGATATAATAGATCTAGATGAATACTGCGATGCTTTATAATTAAGGTTTTATCTGTGAAGTAGATAAAGGCTAGAAACTAATGAACTGTAATTGCTAAGTGCTCTATTGAGGTGTTACAATCATAGATTTGTGTCCCAACTAAGGTTGTAGACATTGGAGTCCTGCAACCACCCCTACCTCTACCTTGGGTGAGACTTCATATTCTTTGTAGGTGTTGCTGAAAGGGATGGTAGTTAGGGTTTTGTTGGTGCGCTCTTGAGCATTGAACCCTGGGTGTACCCTTGTGCCAACAACTCATATACAACATGACGTTTCCATAAATAAGGTTGGCCCAAAAGAACATCACAAAATTCGAGAGGGGAAAAATCACACAATACCTCATCTTTGAAGGGCTTGATGTCATACGACAGTCAACACTGTTGGCTGATGCGGAGATCGCTTCCTTGGTGAAGCCATCCAATGGTGTAGGGTTGTGGGTGCGACGTTGTCAGCAGGGCCAACCACTTGACGACCTCTACTAAGATGAGTTTCTTCTAGCTACCACTATCAACGATGAAGTGCAGCGGGGTGCCTTTTACCCACATCTATGAATTGAAGAGGCTCTCTCCTTCTTCTGGCTCATCTAGTTCACCAGGCTGGAGCTTGGTGATAACAACAATGGCAATAGGTTCCACGTCAATGATCCGTCTTCCCCTTTCTGGTTCTGGCTCAGAGTCATAACCTGCATCTAATTTAGTGGATTTCACTTCGGCCACCAGTGACTGCTTTGAGCAACAGTCAGCAGTGTTATGCCAAGGGATCTTATGGAAGTTGCACCACTTCTCGGTATCTTTCTTTGTCTTTCCACTGTCCTTCTTTGCTTGCATCTTGGACTGGTTGTCCTGATACTATCCATATTTTCTCTTTCCTTTGTTCTGTGGGTTAGGACCACACTTTCCTGGGTTTTGTTGTGAGGGGTTCCCAGGCCCAAAATGCCACGTCTTTTGTTTGAGCTTCTGCTCGATTTTGATGGCATATCGGTAGGCCGCACCCAAGGATGAGATGTCCAAAAATTCCATTTCAATCTGGATGTATCTAGGCAAAGAACCATGATACTTGAGCACCAGATGTCGCTCTGAATCTTTGATACCCATCTCGGTGCACAAGGTATGGAAGATATTTGTGAAATCTGGCACTGCTTGGTATCTTTCTTATCGTAGTGTGGTCCATTTGGTATACAAGTCATCATAGATTCTGACAGGGTACTATTGTTCCTTAATATCATCCCTGAAGGATTCCCAGGTGGCCATGACTATAAATAATGAGGGTTCCTCTGTTTCCTTTTGCTCACAGAAAGTTTTCCACCAATATTTGACATGGGGAATGGCTTTGAGGAGCGCAAAAGTAATCTTTTCTCTATTCGAAAAGTTATGGATAGAAAAATACCCTTATAGTAGATTCAACCACTTGTCTACAACATCTGCATCTATTTGACCTTCAAATATTGGAATATCGAAGTTTATTTATGCCTTGAAGGGGGTGGTGCCTCTGCTCGAAGAAGATGCCTTGCCTGCTGGTAGCCGCAGAAGGATTTGTGTGAAACTATCCATCGTCTCGTTCCTCTGTTGCGTGAGGGCTTCCTCAATCAACAATTTGAAAGGATATCTTGTCCCATCATATTTCTTTTCTCCTACCATGAGAGGTCACTTGGGCATGTGAGAGCTTTGTCCTCAAGAGAAACAAGCTCAAGACCCAACTCTTTGTACTCCGACCTCGTTGGGGACATGCATTAAGATGACAAGGAGTAGACCGCTCTGATACCACTGATCCGAATTTTATGAGCAGAAAAAAATGACTACAGATTATTAACAAGTGCTTAACACAAAATAACAGAGATACAATAAAACTGGTTTTCTATTCAATAAGGAAATAAGATGAAACTGTAAAATACGGTGGAAACAAGCTCGTTGGAATGGTGGCAGCTTATCTCTGAGAAGAGATGTGACAGTTGTGCTCATTCGCAAGAATATGATTAAAATGAGGATCTGAAGGCCTTTTTTACAATAAACAGGAATGCCAAAAACTCTAAACATCGAAAAACCTAACCCTAGGAGATGAAGCACCAAAAGTCATGTGGGCCCCGTTTGGGTAAGTTAGTACATCAACTTCCCGGGGTCGTAACTTTTGCATACGATCTTCATTTTAGGCGCATGATAGCCCGTTGGAAAGGTATCATAAAGGAGATTCATTTTGGGGGCTCAATCATTCGTTGGGCTATCATTGAGAAGATCGATCTCGAAAAACCTTCATTTAGGCCCTCAAAATGGCCCCAGAAGTTAAAACTGCTAAAAATAGTAAATTGCCAAAATTGCCAGAAAACTGTTTTGAGCCAGTTGGAAAAGGTGGGTGGCCATCAATATCCACTTGGATCACCCACCCTCTTACATATATTCAATAATTGGATTTGGGAACACTGAATCAGAAAATAGAAGGTTCATACACCAACAATATTTTTAGGAAGTGGGTTGAATTATTAGACATGGGTAATTCCCCCTTGGAGCCCTCTCTTAGACATTCTCTTAGACCCTCCTCTCTCGCGTATTACTCAGCCACCATCTATGTCCATGTCCCTACAACAACTAACATCACATTTTATTTATTAAAATTTAGAAACACATATTGCATATACATCATTTGGACATAGCCACATATCATATCTACATTATGCATTAATTCAATCAAGGTTTATAGTGGGGACATTACAAAAAATAGATTGAGAACAATGATGATCTTCTCTGTATTGAAAGATATAAATGGGATACATGTTGTTTTTATTTTGATGGGGATCCCATTTATGACACATATGATTATGGTTTCAAAGATAGAATTGCATATTTGTGGTCTTGTGGACATCCAAACATAATCATGGAATATAAAAATGACTTCACTATGCAGGAAGAATCATGCAATCCCACAAATGAGGCTGATTTATAGGTACATGAAGTGGTTTTCCATGACCAATCGACAACAATTTTGTTTTAGCCATGAAAGTCCCCAACTAATGACTTTCACAATCATGTAAATCCATCCAGTGATAATGGTTTTAAAGATGTGAATTTTGGAAGACATCAACATGTTCATTTTTGGGATTATTACAAGAATTTTCGATTCCACATACAAGTGCAGTCGACCATGAGTCATAGATTTGCATATTTGTTTAGGTCTAATTAGTTTTCTCATGTTTCATCCATGTATGTGATCTTTCCCCTCATGTTTTTTCTTTCGTGAGGCTATCCCCCCTTATTTAAGGTGTTATCACTGAAAGTCACACTTTGACTGCTAAAGTGTAAGCTCAACACTCATCAGAATGTAAAATATAGATTTTTGGTTTAAATGTTTTGAGTAGGTGGATCAACAAGACTAGGAAATAAAGGGAGAGGGCAACAAAATCTCTGATAACAGCTCTGATGAATATTTAATGGCAGAAAATGTCATTACAAACATGCCCTCAGGCTTACAAATGAGCAACTAAAACTACTCCTCCAACTCTCTCCTCTCTTGGATCATGAATCCAAGTCTTTTCTCATCAAAAACCCTTTTATTTATAGTTAATAATCTCTATCTACCCTAAGGAGGTAGAAACCAAGGGGTTACATAGGATCCTCCTCCATTTAGGAGTCTTGTTACAAAAGATTCCAACAAAATCCTAACAAATTCCTATTTTTTTGTCATTTTGTCTATGATGATAAATGCCTTTTGAAACAGGTCATCCTAATTGATCTGAAGATGGAACACATGTCTCTCATGTCCAACAAACTCCTAGGATACAATTCGAACCTTCCTTGATAGGTGGAAATATTCCAACAAGGAGAATATCCAAACAGTAACCGCTACAGGAAATTTCGTAGCTCCTTTGTAAAACAGTTCTGCACATTCCGTAGCGCCCTTTGTGTGTCTGTCTAGGTGATTCTGTAGTGCCCTTTGTGTGTCTGGCTAGGTGATTCTGTATCACCCTTTGTGTATCTAATATCTCTCTAACCATATCACATTTTGAAAAACTAAGAGAGGTTTTTGTTATTTGGTATGTGATTAACAAAAACCTCCTCTAGTTTTCAAAAATACCTTATCATTTGTTCATAATCCAGGTTTTAAGTTAGTCACTCAAAAATTGCAGAAGCGCATCGTGCTCTCAGTAGAAAAGTAGTGTGGTCCTTAAGAGGGTGTTTGGAGGCCTTCCCATATGATTTTTGGGCTGCAATATATATGGTTGGAAATATTATGATGTCTTCTACAAAATTGAATCATCAAGTACTTCAAGCGCCTTCTCAAAACCCCTAAAAAACTGACTTGAAGTCAAGTTGTCCAAAAGTACAGGAACCCTCCTATAACAATTGTATTTTGGGAAATTATCTCAAATTATAATACAATATTATGTTTTAACATATGGATCCACAAGGGATGGCATGCTTCCTGTGAGCTGCCAAGAACATGCAATTCCAGCTACCTTATCCATTGGGCTATGGAGTCAACTGTGCAACCAATCTCTGAACACTGTAAAAAATTGCCACTTATTCAAGAAATCTAACTGATATATCTATTGTAAACTGAAGGAAAGTAACTGCTTGGAAAGCAAGCTTATTTCCTATGCTACCCTACCTCTAACTGGATTTGTAGCTTGGTCAAGTAAATGCAGACTTCCATAATAGCCACTCAAGTAGTTTCAAAACTAAAATGATCTTGTCCATACCACTGATCAAAAGGTAATGTCTGAAATATGACATCAGTAATAAAAATTCCTTCAGGAAACAAAACTCACCTGGAAGTGCTGGTGAATAAATGTAATCTGAAATGTTATGATAAGATGAAAAATAAGACCCCAACAAGGATACAAATGGATCCTTGAAACCAAGATAAAAAATATGTTGATCGATAGAAAACAATTGTTCATCCATGACTACATCTTTGCTTGAAAACTGATAACCATCTAGTCTTCTTGTGATCAAATTTTGATCATCGGTAGCAACAAATTTCTCTTCAGAATGATGATCACAAGATGATGATAAAACATGGTTTAAAGCATGCTGATCTTTATCATATAGAGACATGTAATTACCTATGCAATCATCGATTACCTCATGATCAAAATGGTTTTAAAATTGATCGTCAACTTGCCATGCATATTGTCCATAGAAACATTTGCCAACACTGAAGAATTCTGATCCGAATCTAAAATATACTTACATCCTTGCTGATGTTCCAAATCTGCTTCATACTCGCTGCCTTCATGCTCAAAAACTGAAACATATGGACAGTTCCCTTGCTCATGTGCATGTATATTTTCAAAGTACGTTGGATCTCGAGCTCTCTTGGAAGCATGAATGTTCTCCTCAATTTCTTGGGCATCTTCAAATAAGCATGCTAAGGATGAAGACTTCCTTTCTAATAGGAGAAGGACAAGATCTGAATGCTGAGCCATAATGTAGTATACCATGGTAGCAGTCTCTGTAGGCCAGATATCCAAAGGCATGTCATGATAAATTTTATAGAACCTTCTATTGAAGACAAAAAAGACTTCATCTTCCTCTCTCCTCAAGGCATAAAAATCAGCGAGGTACAAATCAAGAGACTTGTTCTCACCCCAATGCTTTAGAAAAGTATTGGAAAATTAGATCCAAGAACCAATGGAATCGACTCTCAAACTCCTAAACCATACTACAACATCTTTAAACAAATATTTAGAGAACAACCTCATAGTAACATCATCATGAACTATCTTAAACTGATCAACAAAATTTTCAAAGGTCCCCAAATGCCTCTCAGCTATGATATGATCCTATCTAGAAAAATGGAGAAGGTACTCAAGGCAATCAAGAGGATAAGGATGAAGGATATATGACAACTTTAAAGGCTTGAACATCTTTATCTTGATTCTAGTTTGAAAAGAAGTGGGATGAACATGAATATTAACAAGCTGATGGCAAGGCTTGATAATAACTGGAGATAATGAGATCTGAGAAGGATTTGAATCACTTTTATCATTCTCATGGTCACGAGGCTGAGTATGTTCGGGAGGGATAGAGATATAAACCTTGTTCTTCTCAATAGGATGAAATGAAGTTTTAGGACCAATCTCAACAACACAAGCAGGCTGCAAATTTTCTTCTAGAAATGATGGATATATAAAAGAAGGTTGATGCTCATCTGAATAAACAAAGAAGAAGATGGCCCTCTTTATATGTGAAGGGAAAATAAAAAATGATTTGATAAAGAACAACAAAGGTTCATGAAGAACGCTCATATTATGATACCTGGTCATCCACTTTCCTATGGTCATCTTTTTGTCAACACGATCCTTCCCAGTGGAGTCTTTAATTGTGGATTCGTCAGGTAGATGATTACAATCAATTTTATGTATCCCTCTCTTGTCTACCATCAAGATTTGGATCCATGTCATTCTCCCATGGAAGCTAGCTTCACACTTCGTTCCCCAACAACAACGCCAAGAATGTTAGCACTGAAAGTCACACTTTGACTGCTAAAGTGTAAGCTCAACACCCATCAGAGTGTAAAAGATAGTTTTTTGATTTAAATGGTTTGAGTAGGTGGATCAACAAGACTAGGAAAGAGAGGGAGAGGGCAGCAAAATGTATGCAGAGGCATTCCATTGGTCATGGAGTCATAACATCCTACAAATCAAAGGCAATCAAACTATATATCAAACAAAGAGATATATAATTTCAAAATCATTTGCCAGAGAATCCACAGTTGGTGTCATTTTGTCATCGACGTTTCGATCCGAATCGAGATTCATCATTAGGACTAATCGTCAATTAGAGAGCTTGCTGATCTTAATCCATTAATAGTGTATATGCAGGACAGTAAATAAGATAACCAGGTCGACTATATGTAACCCTAAATGCGGAGCTAAATAAAATTAAAAACAAATTAATTACTAATAAAATTAAACGTAACTCTTAATAGTGAATAATATAAATAATTAAAGTTTTTTAATTAATATAAATAATTAAAGTTTTAATTATTTATATTAATTAAAAAACTTTAATTATTTATATTATTCACTATTAAGAGTTACGTTTAATTTTATTAGTAATTAATTTGTTTTTAATTTTATTTAGCTCCGCATTTAGGGTTACATATAGCCGACCTGGTTATCTTATTTAATGTCCTGCATATACACTATTAATGGATTAAGATCAGCAAGCTCTCTAATTGACGATTAGTCCTGATGATGAATCCCGATTCGGATTTGAAACGTCGATGACAAAGTGACACCAACTGTGGATTCTCTGGCAAATGATTTTGAAATTCCTCACCAAAGAAATCTGAAAAAGAGATATATAATGATGAGTAGAAGCATGAATATGAAAAAAGGAAGAACATCCATTATACATAGATCCTTTTGCAATAGATAAATATTTTCTTAAATAATGAACAATGATTTAATGGGCAAGCTACAACATATACTTTGTTGTTCATGAATCCATTAATCAATGGCAGCTATGATCCTCAAAACTTGCAATATGTTCAAGCAAGAAGATAAGAAAGAAGTGGGAAAACAAAGAAGACAATCTAATAACATCTCTCATGAATATTTAATGGTAGAAAATTCCATTACAAATAGGTCCTCAGGCTTACAAATGAGCAACTAAAACTGCTCCTCGAGCTCTCTCCTCTCTTGGCTCATGAATCCAAACATTTTCTCATAAAAAACCCTTTTATTTATAGTGAATAATCTCTATCTACCCTAAGGAGGTGGAAACCAAGGAGTTACATAGGATCCTCTTCCATTTAAGAGTCTTGTTACAAAAGATTCCAACAAAATCCTAACAAATTCCTACTTTTTGGGGATTTTGTCTAGCATGATAAATGCCTTTTGAAGAAGGTCATCCTGATTGATTTGAAGATGGAACACATGTCTCTCATGTCCAACAAACTCCTAGGAGACCATTCAAACCTTCCTTGATAGGTGGAAATCTCCCAACAAGGCGAATATCCAAACAGTAACCGCTACAGGAAATTTCATAGTGCAGCTGTAAAACAGTTTTGCACATTTTGTAGCGCCCTTTGTTTGTCTGGCTAGGTGATTCTGTAGCGCCCTTTGTGTGTTTGGCTAGGTGATTTTGTAGAGCCCTTTGTGTATCTAATATCTCTCTAACCATAACATGTTTTGAAACTGAGAGAAGTTTTTATTATTTGGTATGTGATGAACAAAACCCTCCTCCAGTTTTCAAAAATACCTTCTCATTTGTTCATAATCCAAGTTTTAATTTAGTCACTCAAAAATTGCAGAAGTGCAATGTGCTCTCAGCAGAAACACAGTGTGGTATTTGAGAGGGTGTTTGGAGGCCTTCCCAGGGTTTTTTTTGGCTGCAAGAGATATGGTTGGAAATATTATGATGTCTTCTACACAATGGAATCATCAATTACTTTAAACACCTTCTCAAAATCCCTAAAAAACTGACTTGAAGTCAACTTGTCCAAAAGTACAGGAACCCTCCTATAGAAATTGTATTTTGGGAAGTTATCTCAAATTATAATACAATCTTATGTGTTAACATCTGACTCCACATGGGATGGCATGCTCCCTGTGAAATTCCAAGAACATGGAGTTCGAGCTTCCTTATCCAATTGGTTATGGAGTCAACTATGCAATGAATCTCTGAACACTGTCAAAAACTGCCACATAGTCAAGAAATCTAACTGATATATCTGCTGCAAACTGAAGGAAAGTAACTTCTCGGAAAGCAAGCTTATTTCCTATGCTACCCTACCTCTAACTGGATCTGCAACTTGGTTAAGTAAAGGCATACTTCCATAACAACCACTCAAGTAGTTTCAAAACTAAAATGATCTTGTCCATACCACTAATCAAAAGGTAATGTCTGAAATATGACATAAGTAATAAAAATTCCTTCAGGAAACAAAACTCACCTGGAAGTGATGGTGAATAAATGTAATCTGAAATGTTCTGATAAGCTGAAAAATAAGACCCCAACAAGGCTGCGAATGGATCCTTGAAACCAAGATCAAAAATATGTTGATCGACAAAAAACAATTGTTCATCCATGACTACATCTTTGCTTGAAAACTGATAACCCTCTATTCTTCTTGTGATAAAATTGTGATCATCGGTAGCAACAACTTTCTCTTCAGAATGATGATCACAAGATGATGATAAAACATGGTTTAAATCATATTGATCTTTATCAGCTAGAAACATGTAATTACCTATGCAATCATCAATTACCTCATGATCAAAATGGTTTGAAAATTGATCGTCAAATTTCCATGCATACTTGTCCATAGAAACATCTGCCAACACTGAAGAATTCTGATTCGAATATGAAATATACTTACATCCTTGTTGTTGTTCAAAATCTGCTTCATACTCACTGCCTTCATGCTCAAAAACTGAAACATACTAGCATGTCCCTTGCTCATGTGCATGCATATTTTCAAAGTAAGTTGGATCTCGAACTATCTTGGAAGCACATATTTTCTCCTCAATTTCTTGGCCATCTTCAAATAAGCATGATAAGGATGCAGAATTCCTTTCTAACAGGAGACGGACAAGATTTGACTGTTGAGCCATAACGTGTTATACCATGGAAGCAGTCTCTGTAGGCCAGATCTCCAAAGGCATGTCATGATAAATGTTGTAGAACCTTCTATTGAAGACAGACAAGACTTCATCTTCCTCTCTCCTCAAGGCATAAAAATCAGCGAGGTACAAATCAAGAGACATGTTCTCACCCCAATGCTTTAGAAAAGTATTGGATAATTCGATCTAAGAACCAATGGAATTTACTCTCAAACTCTTAAACCATACTGCAACATCTCTAAACAAATATTTGGAGAACAACCTCGTAGTAACATCATCATGAACTATCTCAAATTGATCAACAAAATTTTCAAAGGTCCCCAAATGCCTCCCACCTGTGACATGATCCTCTCTAGAAAAACGGGGAAGGTAATCAAGGCAATCAAGAGGACAAGGATGAAGGATTTATGGCAGCGTTAAAGGCCTGAACATCTTTATCCTGATTATAGTTTGAAAAGTAGTGGGATGAACATGAGGATTAACAAGATGATGGCAAGGCTCGATAATAACTGAAGATAATGAGATCTGAGAAGTCTTTGAAATAGTTTTATCATTCTCATGGTCACGTGGTTGAGTATGTTTGGGAGGGATAGAGATATAAACCTCGTTCTTCTCAATATGATGAAATGAAGTTTCAGTACCAACATCAACAACACAAGCAGGATGCAAATTTTCTTCTAGCAAGGATGGATATATAAAAGAAGGTTGATGCTCATCTGAATAAACAAAGCACAAGATGATCCTCTTTATATGTGAAGGGAAACGAAAAAAATGATCTAATAAAAAACAACAAAGGTTCATGAAGAACGATCAAAAGCTAATACCTGGTCATCCACTTTCCTATGGTCATCTTTTTGTCAACATGATCCTCCTCAGTGGAGTCTTTGATTGTGGATTCGCCAGGTAGATGATTACAATAAATTTTATGTATCCCTCTCTTGCCTACCATCAATATTTGGATCTATGTCATTCTCCCAGGGAAGCTAGCTTCACACTTCGTTCCCCGGAAATGATGCCAAAAATGTTAGCACTGAAAGTCACACTTTGACTGCTAAAGTGTAAGCTCAACACCCATCAGAATGTAAAAGATAGTTTTTTGGTTTAAATGGTTTGAGTAGGTTTATCAACAAGACTAGGAAAGAAAGGGAGAGGGCAACAAAATGTCTTCATAGGCATTCCATTTTGCATGGAGTCATAACATCCTACAAATAAAAGGCAATCAAACTGTATATCAGACAAAGAGATAAATAATGATGAGTAGAAGCGTGAATATGAAAAAAGGAAGAAAATCCATTATACATAGATCCTTTTGCAATAGATAAATATTTTCTTAAACGATGAACAATGATTTAATGGGAAAGCTACCACAGATCCTATGTTGTTCATGAATCCATAATTTAATGGCAGTTATGATCCTCAAAACCTGCAATATGTTCAAGCAAGAAGATAACAAAGAAGTGGGAAAACAAAGAAGACAATCTGATAACATCTCTCATGAATCTTTAATGGCAGAAAATTTCATTACAAATAGGCCTTGGGGCTTACAAATGAGCAATTAAAACTGCTCCTCCATCTCTCTCCTCTCTTGGCTCATGAATCCAAACCTTTTCTCATAAAAAAACCGTTTTATTTTAAATGAATAATATCTATATACCCTAAGGAGGTCGAAACCAAGGAGTTACATAGGATCCTCCTCCATTTATGAGTCTTGTTACAAAAGATTCCAACAAAATCCTATTTTTTGGGGATTTTTTCTATGATGATAAATTCCTTTTGAAAAATGTCATCCTAATTGATTTGAAGATGGAACACATGTCTCTCATGTCCAACAAAATCCTACAAGACCAGTCGAACCTTCATTTATAGGTGGAAATCTCTAAACAAGCTGAATATCCAAATAGTAACCGCTACAGGAAATTCCGTAGCGTCGCTGTAAAACAATTATGCACATTTCGTAGCACCCTTTGTGTGTCTGGCTAGGTGATTCCATAGCGCCTTTTGTGTCTTTGGCTAGGTGATTTTGTAGATCCCTTTGTGTATCTAATATCTCTCTAACCATAACACGTTTTGTAAAACTGAGAGATTTTTTATTTATTTGGTATGTGATGAACAAAACCCTTCAATTTTTAAAAATACCTTCTCATTTGTTCATAATCCAAGTTTTAGGTTAGTCACTCAAAAATTACAGAAGTGCAACGTGCTCTCAGCAAAAACACAGTGTGGTGTCTAAGAGGGTGTTTGAAGGCCTTCCTAGAGGTGTTTTTGGCCATAAGAGATATGGTTGGAAATATTATGATGTCTGCTACACAATGGAATCATCAGTTACGTTAAACGCCTTCTCAAAACCCCTAAAAAACTGACTTGTAGTCAACTTGTCCAAAAGTACACGAACCCTCCTATAGCAATTGTATTTTGGGAAGTTATCTCAAATTATAATACAATCTTATGTGTTAACATCTGGCTCCACAGGGGATGGCATGCTCCCTGTGAGCTGCCAAGGACATTTAGTTCCATCTTCCTTATCCAATTGGCTATGGAGTCAAATGTGCAACGAATCTCTGAACACTGTAAAAAACTGCCACTTATTCAAGAAATCTAACTGATATATCTGTTGCAAACTGAAGGAAAGTAACTGCTCGAAAAGCAAGCTTATTTCCTATGCTACCCTACCTCTAACCAGATATTCAACTTGGTCAAGTAAAGTCAGACTTCCATAACAACCACTCAAGTAGTTTCAAAACTAAAATGATCTTGTCCATACCACTAATCAAAAGGTAATGTCTGAAATATGACATCAGTAATAAAAGTTCCTTCAGGAAACAAAACTCACCTAGAAGTGCTGGTGAAAAAATGTAATCTGAAATGTTCTGATAAGCTAAAAAATAAGACCCCAACAAGGCTGCAAATGGATCCTTGAAACCAAGATCAAAAATATGTTTATCGATAGAAAACAACTGTTCATTCATGACTACATCTTTGCTTGAAAACTGATAACCCTGTAGTCTTCTTGTGATCAAATTTTGATCATCGATAGCAACAATTTTTTCTTCAGAATGATGATCAGAAGATGATGATAAAACATGGTTTAAAGCATACTGATCTTTATCAGCTAGAAACATGTAATTACCTATGCAATCATCAATTACCTCATGATCAAAATGGTTTGAAAATTGATCGTCAACTTTTCATGCATACCTGTCCATAGAAACATCTACCAACACTGAAGAATTTTGATCCGAATATGAAATATACTTACATCCTTGTTGTTGTTCAGAATCTGCTTCATACTCACTGCCTTCATGCTCAAAAATTGAAACATGCTGACAGTTCCCTTGCTCATGTGCATGCATATTTTCAAAGTAAGCTGGATCTCGAACTCTGTTGGAAGCATAGATGTTCTCTTCAATTTCATGGGCATCTTCAAATAAGCATGCTAAGGATGAAGACTTCCTTTCTAATAGGAGAAGGACAAGATTTGACTGCTGAGCCATAACGTAGTATACCATGGCAGCAGTCTCTGTAGGTCATATCTCCAAAGGCATGTCACGATAAATGTTGTAGAACCTTCTATTGAAGATAGACAAGACTTCGTCTTCCTCTCTCCTCAAGGCATAAAAATCGGCGAGGTACAAATCAAGAGACATGTTCTCACCCCAATGCTTTGGAAAAGTATTGGACAATTCGATCCAAGAACCAATGGAATCGGCTCTCAAACTCTTAAACCATATTGCAACATCTCTAAACAAATATTTGGAGAACAATCTTGTAGTAACATCATCATGAACTATCTCAAACTAATCAACAAAATTTTCTAAGGTCCCTAAATGCCTCTCGACTGTGACGCGATCCTCTCCAGAAAAAATGGGAGAGGTACTCAAGGAAATCAAGAGGATAAGGATGAAGGATTTATGGTAGCTTTAAAGGCTTCAACATCTTTATACTTATTCTAGTTTGAAAAGCAGTGGGATGAACATGAATATTAACAAGATGATGGCAATGCTCGATAATAACTGAAGATAATGAGATCTGAGAAGGATTTGAATCACTTTTATTATTCTCATGGTCACGAGGCTGAGTATGTTCGGGAGGGATAGAGATATAAACCCTGTTCTTCTAAATAGGATGAAATGAAGTTTCAGGACCAACCTCAACAACACAAGCAGGCAACAAATTTTCTTCTAGGAAGGATGGATATATAAAAGAAGGTTGATTCTCATCTGAATAAACAAAGCACAAGATGATGCTCTTTATATTTGAAGGGAAAAGAAAAAATGATGTGATAAATAACAACAAAGGTTCATGAAGAAAGCTCATAAGTTGATACCTGGTCATCCACTTTCCTATGGTCATCTTTCTGTCAACACGATCCTCCCCAGTGGAGTCTTTGATTGTGGATTCGCCAAGTAGATGATTACAATTAATTTTAGGTATCCCTCTCTTGTCTACCATCAAGAGTTGGATCTATGTCATTCTACCAGGGAATCCAACTTCACACTTCGTTCCCCGACAACGACGCCAAAAATGTTAGCACTGAAAGTCATACTTTGACTGCTAAAGTGTAAGATCAACACCCATCAGAATGTAAAAGATAGTTTTTTGGTTTAAATGGTTTGAGTAGGTGGATCAACAAGACTAGGAAAGAAAGGGAGAGGGCAACAAAATGTCTGCAGAGGCATTCCATTGGGCATGGAGTCATAACATCCTACAAATCAAAGGCAATCAAACCGTATATCAGACAAAGAGATATATAATGATGAGTAGAAACGTGAATATGAAAAAAGGAATATCAACCATTATACATAGATCTTTTTGCAATAGATAAATATTTTCTTAAACGATGAACAATGATTTAATGGGAAAGCTACAAAAGATCCTCTGTTGTTCATGAATCCATCAATCAATGGAAACTATGATCCTCAAAACCTGCAATATGTTCAAGAAACAAGATAACAAAGAAGTGGGAAAAAAAAGAAGACAATCTGATAACATCTCTCATGAATCTTTAATGGCAGAAAATGTCATTACAAACAGGCCCTCAGGCTTACAAATGAGCAACTAAAACTGCTCCTCCATCTCTCTCCTCTCTTGGCTCATGAATCCAAACCTTTTCTCATAAAAAACCCTTTTATTTATAGTGAATAATCTTTATCTACCCTAAGGAGGTTGAAACCAAGGAGTTACATAGGATCCTCCTTCATTTATGAGTCTTGTTACAAAAGATTCCAACAAAATCCTATTTTTTTGGGGATTTTGTCTATGATGATAAATGCCTTTTGAAACAGGTCATTCTAATTGATATGAAGATGGAACACATGTCTCTCATTTCCAAAAAAATCCTAGGAGACCAGTCTAACCTTCCTTGATAGGTGGCAATTTCCCAACAAGGAGAATATCCAAACAGTAACCGCTACAGGAAATTATGTAGCACCGCTGTAAAACAGTTCTGCACATTCTGTAGCACCCTTCGTGTGTCTAACTAGGTGATTATGTAGCCCCCTTTGTGTGTTTGGCTAGGTGATTCTGTAGTGCCCTTTGTGTATCTAATATATCTCTAACCATAACACGTTTTGTAAAAATGAGAGATTCTTTTGTTATATGGTATGTGATGAACAAAACCCTCCTCCATCTTTCAAAAATACCTTCTCATTTGTTCATAATCCAAGTTTTAAGTTAGTCACTCAAAAATTGCAGAAGTGCAATGTGCTCTCAGCAAAAAACTAGTGTGGTGTTTGAGAGGGTGTTTAGAGGCCTTCCCAGAGGATTTTTTGGTTGCAAGAGATATGGTTGGAAATATTATGATGTATGCTACACAATGGAATCATCAATTAATTTAAACGCCTTCTCAACACCCCTAAAAAAATGACTTGAGTCAACTTGTCCAAAAGTACAGGAACCCTCCTATAGAAATTGTATTTTGGGAAGTTATCTCAAATTATAATACAATCTTATGTGTTAACATCTGGCTCCACAGGGGATGGCATGCTCCCTCTGAGCTACCAAGAACATGCAGTTCCAGCTTCCTTATCCAATTGGCTATGGAGTCAACTGTGCAACCAACCTCTAAACACTGTAAAAAACTGCCACTTATTCAAGAAATCTAACTGATATATCTGCTGCAAACTGAAGGAAAGTAACTACTCGGAAAGTAAGCTTATTTCCTATGCCACCCTACCTCTAACCGGATCTACAACTTGGTCAAGTAAAGGCAAAATTCCATAACAACCACTGAAGTAGTTTCAAAACTGAAATGATCTTGTCCATACCACTAATCAAAAGGTAATGTCTGAAATGTGATATCAATAATAAAAATTCCTTCAGGAAACAAAACTCACCTGGAAGTGTTGGTGAATGAATGTAATCTGAAATTTTCTGATAAGCTGAAAAATAAGACCCCAACAAGGTTGAAAATGGATCCTTGAAACTGAGATAGAAAATATGTTGATCGACAGAAAACAATTGTTCATCCATGACTACATCTTTGCTTGAAAATTGATAACCCTCTAGTCTTCTTGTGATCAAATTTTGATCATTGGTAGCAACAAATTTCTTTTCAGAATGATGATCACAAGATGATGATAAAACATGGTTTAAAGCATACTGATATTTATCAGCTAGAAACATGTAATTACCTATGCAATCATCCATAAACTCATGATCAAAATGGTTTGAAAATTGATCGTCAACTTGCCATGCATACCTATCCATAGAAACATTTGCCAACACTGAAGAATTCTCATCCGAATATGAAATATACTTACATCCTTGTTGTTGTTCAGAGTTTGCTTCATACTCACTGCTTTCATGCTCAAAAATTGAAACCTACTGACAATTCCCTTGCTCATGTGTATGCATATTTTCAAATTAATATGGATCTTGAACTCTCTTGGAAGCACAGATGTTCTCCCCAATTTCTTGGTCATCTTCAAATAAGCATGCTAAGGATGAAGACTTCCTTTCTAACAAGAGAAGGACAATATTTGACTGCTGAGCCATAACATAGTATACCATGGAAATAGTCTATGTAGGCTGGATCTCCAAAGGCATGTCATGATAAATGTTGTAGAACCTTCTATTGAAGACAAACAAGACTTCATCTTCCTCTCTCCTCAAGGCATAAAAATCAGCGAGGTACAAATCAAGAGACATGTTCTCACCCCAATTCTTTAGAAAAGTATTGGACAATTTGATCCAAGAACCAATGGAATTGACTCTCAAACTCTTAAACAATACTGCAACATCTCTAAACAAATATTTGGAGAACAACCTCGTAGTAACATCATCATGAACTATCTCAAACTGATCAACAAAATTTTCAAAGGTCCCCAAATGCCTCCTGGATGTGACACGACCCTCTCTAGAAAAATGGGGAAGGTAATCAAGGCAATCAAGAGGATAAGGATGAAGGACTTATGGCAGCTTTAAAGGCTTGAACATATTTATCCTGATTCTAGTTTGAAAACCAGTGGGATGAACATGAGGATTAACAAGATGATGGAAAGGCTCGATAATAACTAAAGATAATGAGATCTGAGAAGGCTTTGAATCACTTTTATCATTCTCATGGTCACAAGGCTGAGTATGTTCGGGAGGGATAGAGATATAAACCTTGTTCTTCTCAATAGGATGAAATGAAGTTTCAGGACCAACCTCAACAACACAAGCAGACTGCAAATTTTCTTCTAGCAAGGATGGATATATAAAAGAAGGTTGATGCTCATCTGAATAAACAAAGCACAAAAGGATCCTCTTTATATGTGAAGGGAAAAGAAAAAATGAGTTGATAAAGAACAACAAAAGTTCATGAAGAAAGCTAATAAGTTGATACCTGGTCATCCCCTTTCCTATGGTCATCTTTCTGTCAACATGATTCTCCCCAGTGGAGTCTTTGATTGTGGTGTTGCCAAGTATATGATTACATTCAATTTTTTGTATCCCTCTCTTGTCTACCATCAAGAGTTGGATCTATTTCGTTCTCCCAGGGAAGCTAGCTTCACACTTCATTTCCCGACAACGGGGCCAAAAATATTAGCACTGAAAGTCACACTTTGACTACTAAAGTGTAAGCTCAACACCCATTAGAATGTAAAAGGTAGTTTTTTGGTTTAAATGGTTTGAGTAGGTGGATCAACAAGACTAGGAAAGAAAGGGAGAGGGTAAAAAAATGTCTATAGAGGCATTCCATTGGGCATGGAGTCATAACATCTTACAAATCAAAGGAAATCAAATTGTATATCAGACAAAGAGATATATTATGATGAGTAGAAGCATGGTGAATATGAAAAAAGGAATAACATCCATTATACAGAGATCCTTTATGTGATAGATAAAGATTTCCTTAAACAATGAACAATGATTTAATGGGAAAGCTACAACATATCCTCTGTTGTTCATGAATCCATCAATCAATGGAAGCTATGATCCTCAAAACCTGCAATATGTTCAAGCATGAAGATAACAAAGAAGTGGGAAAACAAAGAAGATAATCTGATAACAACTCTCATGAATCTTTAATGGCAGAAAATGTCATTACAAACAGGCCCTCAGGCTTACAAATGAGCAACTAAAACTGCTCCTCCAACTCTCTCCTCTCTTTGCTCATGAATCCAACCCTTTTCTCATCAAAAACCCTTTTATTTATATTGAATAATCTCTATCTACCCTAAGGAGGTCGAAACCAAGAAGTTACATAGGATCCTCCTCCATTTAGGAGTCTTGTACAAAAGATTCCAACAAAAGTCTAACAAATTCCTATTATTTTGGGATTTTGTCTATGATGATAAATGCCTTTTGAAATGGATCATCCTGATTGATCTGAAGATGGAACACATGTCTCTCATGTCCAAAAAACTCCTAGGAGACCATTCAAACATTACTTGATAGGTGGAAATTTCCCAACAAGATGAATATCCAAACTGTAACCGCTACAGGATATTCCATAGCACCTCTGTAAAAAAGTTCTGCAGATTATGTAGTGCCCTTTGTGTGTCTTGCTAGGTGATTCTGTAGCGCCCTTTGTGTGTCTGGCTAGGTGATTCTATAGTGCATGTTGTGTATCTAATATATCTCTAACCATAACATGTTTTGAAAAACTAAGAGAGGTTTTTGTTATTTGGTATTTGATGAACAAAAACCTCCTCCATTTTTCAAAAATACCTTCTCATTTGTCCATAATCCAAGTTTGAAGCTAGTCACTCAAAAATTGCAGAAGCATAACATGCTCTTAGCAAAAACATAGTGTCGTCTTTGAGAGGGTGTTTGGAGGCCTTCCCAGAGGATTTTTTGGCTGCAAGAAATATGGTTGGAAATCTTATGATGTCCAATACACAATGGAATCATCAAGTACTGCAAACGCCTTCTCAAAACCCCTAAAAAACTGACTTGAAGTCAAGATGTCCAAAAGTACAGGAACCTTCCTATAGCAATTGTATTTTTGGAAATTATCTTAAATTATAATACAATATTATGTGTTAACATAAGGTATACGTTGGAGTTTGAGTGGCCAAGGATTATTTCTTGCCACATTTTAAGCCCTCCCCATGTGTTTTCAAGTGTAACGTTGTAACAAAAAGGGAAAAAAGGCCCTCTTAAAATCTTAACGTCATTCTCATTGTTGGGGGTTTTATGACCCATTTTTTCACTTGGAGGGTCACTCCCATGCTTCATGGAGTTGTCTTGACCTTAGGTATGGATATGGTAAATCTTTGGAGGCATATTTAAGCGGTTTATGGACATGATTTGAGCATTTTTGAGCACGTTTTGTTGAAGTTGTCCCCTTCTATGATGGTTTTAACAATGTAAAGCATCATGCAATTGTATTTTTTACTTAGTCTCTAGTTTGTGTGGATGAAAAGTCATTTTATTTTATTCTTTAGCCTATTTTTTGGGAATAAAGAGTGGAGAGGAGTTGAGAGCCTCATCTCTAAATATAGGGGCTCCTCACTCATTTGGTTGTGAATTGTTGGAGATGATTCTTGGAGCCATTTAATACAAGATATTTACTTGGTGTTCTCTTGGTGTCAAATTTTGGAGCTCTTTCTTTATTGGTTATTCTTCTTGGAAAATTTCAAAGACTATTGTGATTATTCAATATTATACATAAACTAGCAAGACCAATCCATTGAGGAGTTATCAACTACTTGGAGGGATGACCTCTAGGGTTTGTAGCTTTTCCTTCTTCCCTAAAATGATTTGGTAAGTGTGTGTGTCTTTCCTTGATTAGTTCTATGCTCCTTAGCAAGGGTCTCAAGTATTATTTTCAAGTCTTTTGTTGATCTTGTTGGTGAAGACTATTCCCTTGGGGAAACCCTTCTTGTAGGTCATTGGTTACCATATCTTTTCTTGATTAGCAAGAGACTACTAGCCTTATGACCCTAGTCTCTAGTTCTAATCCACAAATGGGGATAATCGATTTTTAGAGGGGCATAATTCTTGACCCCATAATCGATAAGTGGAGATAAGGCTAAGCCATAACTTCCAAAATTCACCAACTAAATTTTCAATTTTTTTTTTCATACAAAAATACAAAAAATATAAAATATATAAACCATCAAAAAAAATTATTTCATTGTCTAGAATAAAGCTAACAATCTACTTTTACTTTCTAGACATATTTATCTATGGGTTTGTGCTAAATAGATGATTTTATAACCCGAGAAGGAAAATATGCCCTCATGGATTGTTATTTATTGTATAGTCTAACATTATTGTGGCTTATTTAAGGTTTTCATCAATTTTGGAAATTAATTACATCAATAAAAATCAGAATTGGTCAAACCCTAGAGCTACGGTTTAACCTTAAAAGGTGAAATCTAACCCTACCCTAGTTCATATTTCACTTCAGAATTGTTTATTAAGTTTATATAACACATTCTAATGGTGAAATTCATATCCTGTGTGGTTCATTGTTGTTATATTTCATTTTGGTGATTTTTGGTGAAACCCTAGGGGGATTCATCACCTCTCTTAGCAAGTGTGAGCTAATTTCAAGGTTATTATTAATTTGTAATTGAAATTAATCATTGTTGGGATTTTTTTGTATGGTTAATTCATTTCCCTAGCTAAAGTACCCAACATTCATCATTCTAAGTGCTTTTAGGCACTCTTTTGGTGCTTTTCCTCACCCAAAATCTGCATTTTCTACTTTTTTTTTACCATTTATCAAATTATAGAATTGTTGGATAGAATAAATCTAGTCCAATTTTCATCATACAATTGTGAGATAACTCATGTATAATATTGGTTCTTGATTTGTGCAACAAGATCTCACTTGTGTGTGGTAAAAGGTATTTATTTCATCATTTAATGAGTGATATTATAGTGTTGGTGAGTGATATTTTTTTGTAGATATTTATTTCAGATCTTAACACTTGTTTAATTTGATCATAACACTATTTATGTTGTAGTATTTATTACCCTAACACTTGGTTGAATATTCTTAAGGCATTTGCCTACTAAGGCACCTGCCTATCTAATGCATATTGAGGTGTGCAATTGGAAGGATTGGGATACCCCCTGTGGATTCTAGGAGATGGCCTAAAGTGAAGGGGAGATTGTGCTAAGGTAAAATTTGTGTATTTCCCACATCGTTCTATCCCCAAAGCATGGGTTGCTAGTTTGGGCGGTAGCACCTTGGATATCTCTGAGTTCGATTTCCTTGCCTTCTAAGAAAAATCTCATGAAAAGTTCTTGAAAATTAAGATCCATTGTTCCCAATGATTGTAACCATCGAATCCCTAATAAAACATCGTCGCCACCCATTTGGATTGCAATAATTGAACTATCCAATAAATACCTCCCTATAGTGAGCTTAATACTATGTCACTTCCCTAAATAATTATTGATGCCTCCATCTACAATCATTCCTTGAAACTCTAGTGTTAAATGTATAAAGCAATTGAGAAGTTTGGCTAATTTGCACTTAATGAAGTTATGGGTATTAATAGAATCAATCAATACTATTACGTTTTTTTTATTTTTTTATGTATCCTTCTATCTTGAGATTTTGAGGAGTCATGTTGCTAGCCAATGCATGAAAACTATTGTTGGAGTAGTCTCTTCCAATTGTAGATATTTTGGAAATTCCCACTCTTGATATTCTTCCTCTTGACAATCTATGTAGAATAATTTCCTCTCATTACATTTATGCATCTAACTATATGTGTTGTCACAATTGAAACATAACTCCTTTGCTCTTCTTTTGTCCATTTGCTAAGTTGCCAACCTAGTAGGTTGAGTGAGGTTAGGAGAGGCAACATGGCGTTCTCTATAGTTGTTAGTGGCCACCCTTCTAGTATCTATATTTTTACCTTCCACTTTCCTTTCCATACTGAAATCATACTCTATGGATTTAGGTTCGAAGAGACATACCTCATCTTGAATTCAAAGTTCCCATAAAGATATCTAACAAATTATCCTCTTGAATGTTCCTTACCATGAGGCTCAACTATTGGAATTGTTGAATTTTCTCTATAATTCGAACTCTTTGCCAGAGATTTATCAATTGAATAAAGAATGTGATTCTCTTAATATCCCCATAATGTTCTATCAATTCATCTATACAAATGGACCAAGAGGAAAAATAATAATTTTTTCATTCATAAAGCCATTGGTACCGAACAAATTGATCGGGTTCTAAATACAATGATGCAATAGTTACCTTTTGTAAAGTTGTCACTTACTGTACATCAAAGAATTTCTCCATCCAGAATATCCATGTTATAGAATATTTACCATCGAATTTCTTCATATCAATTTTGGGAATTAAGTAGTTCCTTCGCACTAAGTTGAACCCCTGATGATGCAAATAGTATAGTGATGAATAATCATGATTCTAGGACTCAATATTTATGTTCTCCATGGAATCTAATCCTCTTGTTAATATTCCCTTGACATAACACTCTCTTCTTTTAATGTTTCCCTACTCATTAACAATACCATATTATTAAAACTCAACCCCTTTTCATTGCCAAGTTGTTGCACTTCCAAATGTGCCTCCTTATTGTTAGACATGCACCATCATGAGCATATGTGTTCTTCCTTAGCCAATACTCACATATGGAATATACCTCTATCCTCTGGAAATGTTTTTCCAAAATTGTCATTATTTTGGAAATCTTTCTTATTTAAACAATCACACTACTCACTGAGCCAAATGTGATTTATTCTGTAAATTTATGAAGCTACCAAATGCTTCCTTGGATAAATTAAACCTTTACGTCAAGTTTTTCTATGGATTAACTTTACAATGACTATACTCATGCCTCATTTTGAGTTTTGAGTTAAAAGTTATAGCTTTCTGAATTTTGTCATTTCCACTCCATTGTGCTCCATTCTTACTGGTGCAATTTAGTTGGGAGATCGTGAGCAGGATTTATGATTGTGAGCACACATTAATTTTTAGATTTAGAATATGATACTCCAGTCAAATTCTGTATAAATTTGGAAATGACAACTTTGCACTTTTACATTTTCTCCAGACTTAGAATTTTAGCCAAAACTGCTTATCTTCTAACTCGAGCAAAACCGAGAAAAACTTCCTCAAGACAAAAAACATAGTTACCAACTTAACGAGAACTCTACAGAGTTCTCATTTTGTGGGGGGTCAAGTTTTTACCCCATTTTAAAAAATGGGGCTACCGGTAACACCCCCCTCCCTTTTTAGGTGGTTTTTTGATATTTTAAATTTTTTGATACATAATGTTTCCATTTCTTTTAAATGCTTGTATTTTCATTTTTTTTTTCAACAGTTTTTTTAGTCATTTTTCCATGCTTCTTTCAATCTTAAAAATATTTTTTACCATTTACATTTTTGAAAATAAGATTTTTCGTCTCCTTAATTAATTTATGGTTCCATATTTTTTTAAATATAGTGGAAAATATCATTTTTAATATATTTTTTTACCTTTACTTTAATACATATAAAATCAAATCATTGTAGTTAAATAACAATATTTTTAAATATTTAGAAAAAAATATAATTGATTTTTTTTATAAATTAAAAACTAAAAAAAATAAAAGAATTGAAACTAAAAAAGAAAAAAAAAAATTAAAAAGCAAATTTATATAATTACAAAATCAAAGAAAAACTTAAAAAATTAAAGTGGAAAAAAACCAAAAAAGTAAAAATATATATAAACTAAGCTTAAATTAAAAAAGGTAAAAAAAATATGTATGTTCCAAAAACTTTAGAAAAGTTAAACACACACACACATATATATATATGACCTTAAAAAAATGTAAAATTACTAAAAAAACATTTAAAAAAACTAAAAAAAAAATAGGCATAACTTAATTTTTAAGTTATAAATTAAAAAAAAAAGTGTAAAATTACAATTGTTTTTTTGTTTGTTAAAAAACTAAATAAATATCAAATTTCAAAAAGAAAATTAAAAAACAAAAGA
>ML790508.1:210924-231941 GCA_009831015.1 Picea engelmannii
TATATATATATATATATATATATAACATGGGGGTGATGTCGGGCATCACCCCAACACCCTGCGAGGGCAAGGGCCAAGTCCCGTGGGCGCCCATGGGACCTAGCCCTTGCCCACACGAGGGGTTGGGGTGATGCTCGACATCTCCCTTCGGCCCTCTGGTTGACAGATAGTTGGCGCACCCACGGGGTGCCCATGGAACATGGCCCTTGCCCGCGCGGGGGATGAGGCGATGCCCGACATTGCCCCATGTTATATATATATATATACAATCAATTTAATTTTTTTTAAATTGTTAATGGAATTTAGTATTTTAATATAAAGTTTTACGTTAAGGAATGTTAATGTTTTTTTAGTATTTTTTTGGTTTTTTTTTTGCATTTTTTTTGTTCTTACATTTCAAGAGATTTTTTTTTTTAACAAAAACAAATAGATATTCTTTAAAAATTATTGTTTTCATATGAAAATTTTAATTTTTTTTTTTCATTTTTTTTTCCACCCTTTTTTAAATGTTTTTTTTTTCAAATTTGGGTTTTGAATATATTTTTTTAAATGTATTGTTTTCATGGCATCATGTATTATGTTGTGTTTGGAGTGATAAACTAAAATTTTAAAAGTAAGAAAATAAGGTTTGATTTGATGATTATGTTTACAGTAACGATGATTTCGTTTACCACTTTAAAAAATGTGTCATTTTATTACCCCAAATTTAAAATGGGTTCTACCTGTAGTAGTACTTTTCAATTTGATGGTTGATTTTGAGGTTTTGGTTTTAATAGTACCGACTGCTAAAATTACGATTTCAAAATATCTATAAATTTAATGTTTTGAATTTTTTTTTATGTAACATCATTTTTTTATTTAGGTGTTGATTTGGAGGTTTTTCTGAGCTACTATGTAATGTCCCCAAGGTCGAGCCCTATTGTAAATCTTCTTTATGAAATGAATTAAAAATATGTTATATAGGCTGGTGAGCCGAGGTTATAGAATCTAGTGGGCTTATGTGATTGTTAGGCCAGAGAGCCTAAGTGTTGAAGGCCAAGAGCCTGATTTTTGTACCTGTATTTATGCAGAACAATAATAAAATATAATCACCACCGCGTGCAGACCGACCACGATGAATGAGTGATGGGGGACTAAGCTTCCACAGAGTGGGCAAGGGATTAGGGGTTGGAAGGTGGGAAGAGGGACTAAGTTTTGAGCCTAGGGGCTTAAGTCCTTGGGGAATAATATTAAAATATTATTCCAAAAGACATGTGAATATTATGTTTTATCCTAAGTTCTTTTTTAAAAGACAAGCAACTTCCAAATGGAAGGAATGCATGCTGAAGGAATGCATGCAGTTTCATGGGTGACAAGTGTCAACCCAAGCCCATGCAAATAAAACAACTGAGATGAGTCGTGGTGAGGGTTCCTCCACCATTCGACCCTCGACAGCCTGAGCATGAACCCGTCGGACCTCTGCAGGAGACCCCGTGTAATTTTGAAACCATGGGAAAAGTCTGTGTTGATTTCTGGAAAGCCGAGACATCCTCTGTCTGAACAGATTGAGCCTGTGTGTGGAATCTCTATCCCAAAGCCATAACCATGAGACCATCCTGTTATTCTTGAGCCTGTTGGAAATCCCATGTTTGTTTTCCCCGCTGGTTGTTGTGGCCACACAGTGATGGACTGCGTGTGGCTTGTTGGCCAGATTGTACAACACTCTCTCCAGGTGAGAGAGAGGATTGAAGTTGGAAGAACAGGTTTCTTGACCTGTGAGCGATTCTCTCCAGGTGAGAGAGTGCACAGAGGAAGGAGAGAACTCCTAGAAGGAACCCTATAGCTGCCACAGAATTCGGAGACTTCCGGTCTCATCTGTTGCTGAAACCCAAGGCAAGGGAGGTTAGCAACCAAAGGATTGTCTAGGTGATAGAAAAGGTGTATACTCCTGGGATGAAACAAGCATATGGGGAAGGAGAGTCTGTGGGCGGTGAGTATGAGTGGTTCCTGGGAGAGAATTCCTTCCTTGTGACTGTGTGTTTTCCCTGTAACCTCAACCTAGCCTGGGATTCCTTGCCTTGGGCTAGAGCTTAGTCCCAGATCGGGGGTGACCTACTACTAAGCTTGATGAGCAGTGTGGTTTAATGATCCGAAATTGGATCCAGAAGCCTGACAGGGCTTAAAAATGCTCAAAAATGAAAGTGCTCAGAATGCGACGAAACCAGTGCCATTGCGTCCGTCTCGTCTTCCTGATTCCGGAAGTATATTTACTTCATCAAACGGGCTCCCTATGCAGAAGATATCACATTCTGTATGAAAAGTCAAACAGGGAAAAAAGGGGATGACTGTACAGTCCGTATAGTCCGTACAGGCTGACGTGGCAGCTTCTGGAGATGACACGTGGTAGAGCGTGGTATGCTGATTTGGCATATGGATGGACCAATGCAGGGGTGACATGTGTCACCACTGTAAGGGTGACATGTGGCATAGATGACATCAGCAGCTGATGTGGCAGGCTGACAGGGCAGACACACAGGTTGACAGGTGGCAGTACGGTCGATAGGTGGCAGGCATGTGGGCGAATCAGCATTTGACACATGGCATGATGTGGTTGGTTGTTGAGGTGCCACATGGCCCAATCACGGGCTGCCACGTGGCACCCTGTGGTTGGCTGTTGGGTTTTGTGTAAAAGTTGTTTGGTTTTACCGTGGGTCGAATCCCCGACCTCACCATCGGGGAGTGGACTGGCAGGACCAGGCTAACCACCCAGGCACCTGTTGGTTCTTATAAACCATGTGGTAAATAATTTATTTGAATTAATTTAAATGTTTTGTCGGCAGAGAAAAGGGTCGGGCTTAGCCCCAGCTCTCGGTTTAACCTTACGATATGACCATAGAAGGAGCCAACGCATGGGGTGTGTGTGGATACGTTCAGCTCCCGGATCTCAGTCAAATCCCATACGACTGGGGCTATAGCCACATAAAAGCACGGGGGTTATACTGTTAGGCCTGTGGCCCTATTGGAACGCCATCGAACCAGGAGCTAATGCGGAAAGGGGGGCCAACGCATAGCCTATGGGTTAGCGCGTGGCCACATGGTCCCATACTCCACTGCCAAATGACCAGGAGTGCGCCCATGGTGGGGGCTAATGCCCGAATTTAGTCCAAAGTGGGTTTTTGTTATGGTTTTTGGATTTTTAAATGATATTATGCCTATTATTAATTGATTTTCTCCATTTTTGGGAGATATTGGGCATTTTTGGAGCCCAAATTTTGGAAGGAAGTTGGAGATGAACAACCAACTTCAAATCTATATAAACCAGGCCTATTTGAGGCCATGAGAGGTAGAAAAAGTAGAGTTATGCTGAAGGGAAGCCAAGCCAAAGCCATTTTTATGTAGGGAAGCTTTTGAGGAGCAGATGCTGTCGGGTCATTTCTGGGAGCTCCGGACGTCCGTTTTGCGTGCCGTTTTCTTTGCAAGGTTCTAGAGATATGGGAGAACATGACCAGATCAGTCTTGTTTCCATTTGGCATTGCAACAATGTATTTTTGAGCTCTTGAACAGAAATAAAGAAGCCTCCCCCACAGAGACAAAGGCCCGGAGACGTAGGCAAAGTTGTGCCGAACTCCGTTATCAATCTGCGTGTTATGGTTTGTTGTCTATTATTTCATTTCAGATCTACATATATGTATATGGCTGTCATAATTCCTCTTCTTTCCTCATTCTTTCACTAAGTTTTCTCAAATGGTTAATTAACACATGCAAAATCAAAACTCAACCATAGTCATTAAAAGGTCCTACGGATCATTTAAGGCTGGGAGGTTCGTGGAAGGCCTGCACCTAGTTGGTGGAATAACCACCATTTTCAAAGATAAGTACTAGATGATGTTTTCAATTATGTTACTGCATGTCTGTGTATTTATATTTATCATGTATTTCTGCTGTGCATACGAATTGATGTTAATGACATTGATTATACATAATAGCAGTAGTTATTATGTTTACTTTGAGTTTAAATGTGTTTCATTTTCTTAATGCATGTCATATATATATAATTAAGTATGAGATTATTACTCCGCGAAGTAGCGCCTGCCCGGCTGATGCATAAGGGGGTGCTACAGTATGGTATCAAAGCGTTACAAGCTTACAAGTAATGAAAGAGGTGTTACAGTTTGGTATCAGAGCCAAGGTTTCGACGCTGAGCTTAGATGGGCCAGATAAGGGTCTTTGGACCAAGAGTTTGAGGAGGAATTGTGTCTAGAGGACCAATTTTGAACCTTTGAGTGCTCCTGAGTGCCAAGGAGATTACTTGACCATGCTTACAAAGCTCAGGAGGTGTAGCAGTGTTAGGAAATTGCAGTCGATGTGGTATCTGGCCACAGGGAGAGAGGAATCCACACCAGAAGCGTTGGAGCCGTAGGATCTGTTCGGGGGAAAGGAGAATCCTCATGAGCGTCAGATCTAGAAAACATGCCCAGGGTTTAAAAACCCTTTGGAGTTGCACAGGAACGTGGAAATCGCGATACACGAAACCCTGAATTCGTCAGGACCATCCATCGAGGGGAAACACGTGGCTGCCGGACGATGTTTTGGCACCCAAGAAACCAAAAGGGAAGAACCTTGTATTCGCAAGTCATGAAATAGCGAAACACGAAATTTTGAAACGATCTACACCGTAGATCGTAAGATAGGAACTTGACCGTTGGATCAAGTGGAGGGGTAGACAGTAATTTCGGGATTTCGGCATGGACGTGGACACATGGGTGTGTACCACGTGTCGGTGGGACAAAAGAAAAGTGAGCATCGTGGGACCTGATGATGTCACCATAGATAATGTGGACCCTCCTAAGGGTGCCACTCGCCACTATAGATGTGGAGACATTTGTGCTATGTGGGCCCAGAGGGTAAAGTAAATCGAGATTTCGGAATTCGCAAAGGAGGAGCACGAGGGCTCAACACTCCAACTTGTGAAGTCACGAGTTGCGAGAGGTGATAGAACTTATCCCTAGCCTATGGTTATATGTAGTAGGCTCTAGCGAGGAGGGAGCCATACCCGTATCGCATCTCGGGTATCGACGTTTGGAGGAAGAAGAGTCGAAGATATTCAACTCGCGAACTCGCGAGATCATGAAGTCATGAAAGGTGCCTTTGGTTACGAAGGTAGGGAGAAAGAGGGAGATATCACCCGAAAGTGAGTATGAGAGTCTCATGGACCAAGAACCCTGAAACCAAAATTCCAAAAATTTGCAGAGCCGAACAAAGCTCAGAAAACTTAATGGAATCGAAATGTTTTTCTTGTTCACGATGGTTTATGAATGTTGTAAGTTTTCTTGAAGGTTTAAGAGCCTGACAAACTTCAGTTGATTGCACCTTGTGTGTGCAGAGTTCAATGAGTGTCAGGACAACCGTGAATCTACGCCGAATATAGAAATGGAAGAGGTGCAGATTGCTTCCATTTGAGAGAGAGAAAGAGAAGGAAGGGATGTCAACCTGGGAGTCAAAGGATCGAACTCCAATGGGCACAGAAGAGAATTGGATAAGGAAGGACATATGATGAAACTCATTGAAAGATTGCAGAAAGATGCACAGGCTCACCGAGCTGATAGCCGAAAGTTCATGAGGGTTGGGGATCAGTAGGGAGAATTCAACTTAAAAGTGTTAAAGAACTTGGAAAGAATAGAAAGGAAGTTGGAGAAGAGGAGTGGCTCAAGCAAGATAGAGAGTTGCAAGACCCCTGAGAGAAGAAGAAGATCAAGGAGTGGTAGCACACATCATCGTCGCTCCCCAAAGCATTCCAACAGGGAAGCACACAGTAGTTCAAGCTCGTCCCCTACTAGAAAACACCGAAGATCTAGAAGGGATGAATTGAAAGGAGAGATGAACAAGATCAAGCCTCCAACGTTCGATGGAGAACATAAGGAGGAAGATGCTGAAACATGGTTGCTAGGCATGAGGAAATATTTCCAACTGCAGAATTATTCCCCTCATGTAGAAGGAAGAATTGCGATGTATCAATTGAAAGGAAAAGAATCCATGTGGTGGGATCAGTTTGTGTAGGTGCAACACATTAGTGAGAAAGATATCACTTGGAAGGAGTTCAAGAGGTATTTCGAGAAGAAATACCTGACCAAAAGGTACTATGATATAAAGATGAAGGAGTTCTTCGAACTCAAGTTGGGCAGCATGACCATCGATGAATACGAATGAAGGTTTTTGGAACTACTGAAGTATGTTCCATTCATCAAACATGAGGCCGTCAAGATTCAGAGGTATCTAAGTGGACTGCCACCTGCCATTGGTGACAAGATTCAGTATGATGATCCTAAGACTATGGAAGAAACAATAAGAAGGGATAAATGCTTATATGAACAGCAAAGAGAAAAGCCTCCCTTTCGGAATACTTGGGATGACCAGAGGAAGTTTAAGAAGGAACAGAGGTAGAAGGGAAACAAACCTCCCTTTTTCAGAAATAGTCCTCAGGGACAGCCATCTTTCAGAGAGCCCAGGAAGGCTGAAGTGGGTGAGAAAATGCCCAGACCCCACCTATGGAGTGTTGGGGTTGTAAAGGGAACCATAGGTACAAGGACTTCCCCCACAGAAGAGATAAAGCGAGAATTGTCCATAATGTTCAGCAAGCTGAAACAGTGGAGGATATGGGCAGTAGGATGCCAAGGATCTACGCAGCCCTAGACAACAAGAAAGAAGAATTTCAATCTCACATGATTGAAGTGGAAGGTATGATCAACAACCGACCATTTATTATTTTAATTAATTCTGGGGATAGCCATAGTTATGTAGATCCTAGGGTGGTGGAAAGTTTTCATTTATCAAGAAGCAAACATGAAAGGTCTTGGTTAGTGCAGTTGGCTACAAGAACCAAGAGGAAGGTCATTGAATTGGTTAAATCATGTTCGATAGACATGAATGGATTAAGCACGAAGGCTGAATTGAATGTTCTGCCTTTAGGCTCTTATGACTACTTAATTGGGATGGACTGGTTGGACCAGCACCATGCCCTCCTAGAATGTCATAACAAGAGGTTTACATGCCTGAATGAGGAGGGAAATCGGAAAACAGTCCAAGGAATTCCCAGAGTTGTGGCTGTTAGATAAATCTCAGCCATGCAGCTGAAGAAGTGTTACATGAAAGGCTGTCAATTATTTGCAGCCCGTGTGGAGGAAGCATCCAGAGATGAAGTCTCAAGAATGGGATACCATGAGGTGCTCATAGAGTTCAAGGATGTATTTCAGGAGGTACCTGGACTACCTCCGAAGAGAGACATTGATGTTTCTATAAATTTGATGCCTGGAGGAGCTTCGGTGTTGAAAGCTCCTTATAGAATGAGTACGCCAGAGCTGAAAGAGTTGCAATTGTAGATCGAAGAGCTTCTAAAGAAGGGGTACATTCGCCCCAGCGTGTCACCTTAGGGTGCCCCGATCCTATTCGTGAAGAAGAAGGATGGGACGTTGAGGCTGTGCATTGACTTCCGGCAGTTGAACAAGGTAATTGTCAAGAACAAGTATCCTTTGCCGAGGATCGATGATCTTTTCGATCAGCTGAAGGGTGTGAAAATATTTTCAAAGATAGATCTCAGATCAGGATATGACCAGGTAAGAATAAAGGATGAGGATATCAGCAAGACTGCCTTTAGAACAAGGTATGATCATTACGAGTTCACAGTGGTGCCGTTTGGACTATCCAACGCTCCTGCTATTTTTATGTGTTTGATGAATGGTGTATTCAGGGACTATTTAGACAAGTTTGTCATAGTCTTCTTGGATGACATCTTGGTGTATTCCAAGTCAGAGGAATAACATGAACAACACCTAAGGATGGTGCTGCAAGTGTTGAGAGAACACCAGTTGTATGCCAAGTTGAGCAAATGCTCATTTTATCGAAGACAGATCCGTTACTTGGGACATATTATTTCAGAAGAAGGGATCGTTGTGGATCCTGAGAAGGTTGAGGCCATCTGAGAATGGTCAATGCCAAGGAATGTGATAGAAGTTAGATCCTTTATGGGTCTGGTGGGCTATTATAGAAGGTTCATCGTAGGTTTCTCAAAGATAGCTCACCCTATCACTTCCTTGCAAAGGAAGGAGAAAATGTTTCAGTGGACTGAAGAGTGTGAAGAGAGTTTCTAGCGATTGAAGCAGTTGTTAACCAACACTCCAATCCTTAGAATTGCAAATCCAAATATGGATTTTGTGGTGTGCACAGATGGATGTAAGGAAGGGTTGGGAGGAGTTCTCAACCAAGATGGATTTGTAATCTGTTATGAGTCCAGGAAATTGAAAGAGCATGAAAAGAATTATGCCACTCATGATTTGGAGCTGGCAGCAATTGTCCACGCTCTGAGGAAATGGAGACATTACCTCATGGGAAGAAGATTTGAATTGAGAACAGACCACCAAGGTCTGAAATATTTGTTTGATCAACCAACTTTAAATGCGAGACAAAGTAGGTGGCTAGAGTTTTTGTGTGAATACGACTTTGATATCAAGCATATCAAAGGGAAGGAAAACAAGGTGGCTGATGCACTCAGCAGAAAGGTTCATGAATTGCATGCTACAACCATTAGCATGTACAGGATGAATATTAAGGATAGAATTTTGGAAGCTGCAAGTGCCAATTTGCAGTATAGAGATTTGGTAGCAAAGCTACAGCAGAGTGGAAGGCCACAGAAAAGGGAAAGTTACACCTTGGAAGCTGATGGATTACTTCTGTATAAAGACATAGTGTATATACCCAATGTCTAGGATTTGAAACTTACTATTCTAAGAGAAATGCATAACGTGACGTATGTTGGACATCCTGGATATCAAAATACTGTGGCAGCAGTCAAAAGCCATTACTTTTGGCCGGGTTTGAAGAGGTAGATCGCTGAATACATCGCCAGATGTATGGAATGCCAGAAAATTAAGACTGAGCATAGGCACCCAGTAGGGTTGTTGCAACCTTTACCCATTCTGGAGTGGAAGTGGGAAGTGGTGACCATGGATTTTATTACAGGATTGTCCATAACAAGCAAGCAGCATGATTCGATCATGGTGGTGGTGGAAAAGCTTACAAAATCTGCCCATTTTATTCCACTAAAAACCACTCACAAGGCAGCAAATGTTGTTGACATATTCTTAAAAGAAGTGGCACGCTTGCATGGAATTCCTAAAACGATTGTGTCTGATAGGGACCTGAAATTCACCTCGAATTTCTGGAAAGGATTGTTCAAAGGATTCAGAATGAATATGAATTTTAGTACAGTGTATCATCTCAAGTATGATGGACAGACAGAGATGGTGAAAAGAGTAATAGAGGACATGCTAAGAATGTACGTGATGGACAAACCAGCAAGATGGGAAGACTACGTGCATTTGGTAGAATTCGCCTACAATAATGGGTATCATGCATCGTTGAAGATGAGCCCATTTGAAGCACTTTATGGAAGAAAGTACAACACTCCAGTGAGCTGGGATAATTCAACTGATAGAGCAGTAGTTGGGCCAGATTTGCTCAAAGAGATGGAAGACCAAATGATAAGAATTAAACAGAATTTGAAAGCTACCCATGACAAGCAGAAAAGTTATGCTGATAAGAATAGAACCCATGGAGAATTCAAAGTGGGTGATCATGTTTTCCTGAAAATGAAAACTAACAGGAGTTCCCTGAAGCTGGGAAGTTGCACCAAGTTGGCAGCAAGATACTATGGGCCTTTTGAAATCCTGGAAATGATTGGGCCAGTTGCATACATGCTTGCATTACCTGCATCTATGACTGTACATAATGTGTTTCATGTTTCACTGCTTAAGAAATATATACCTGATGCTAATCATGTTATCGATTAGAATGTGATTCAGGTGGAACCAGAAGGTGTCCTGCAAGTGCATCCTGTGCGCATATTGGACAGGAAAAGCAAACAGCTCCTGAATCGAGCCATAGAGCTTGTAAAGGTCCAGTGGACCTGGTACGGTCCCGAGGACGTGACATGGGAGCATGAATATGTTATGCGGGTAGAGTACCTGCATCTTTTTGAAAATTTTGAAAAGCTTGCAGATGCAGTATAAAGTTGCACTGAGGACAGTGCAGAAATAAGGGGAGGGGGATTGTAATGTCCCCAAGGCCGAACCCTATTGTAAATATTCTTTATGAAATGAATTGTAAATATGTTCTATAGGCTAGTGAGCCGAGGTTATATAAGCTAGTGGGATTATGTGATTGTTAGGCCAGAGAGCCTAAGTGTTGAAGGCCAAGAGCCTGATTTTTGTACCTGTATTTATGCGGAATAGTAATAAAATATAAACATCGCCACGTGCAGACCGACCACGATGAATGAGTGATGGGGGACTAAGCTTCCATAGAGTGGGCAACGGATTAAGGGATGGAAGGTGGGAAGAGGGGATAAGTGTTGAGCCTAGGGGATTAAGTCCTTGGGGAATAATATTAAAATATTATTCCAAAAGACATGTGAATATTATGTTTTATCCTAAGTTCTTTTTGAAAAGATAAGCAACCTCCAAATGGAAGGAACACATGATGAAGGAATGCATGCAGTTTCATGGGTGACAAGTGTCCACTTGAGCCCATGCAAATAAAACAACTGAGATGAGGCGTGGTGAGGGTTCCTCCACCATTCGACCCTCGACAACCTGAGCGTGAACCCGTCCGACCTCTGCAGGAGACCCCATGCAATTCTGAAACCGTGGGAAAAGTCTGTGTTGATTTCTAGAAATCTGAGACATCCTCTGTCTGAAAAGATTGAGCCTGTGTGTGGAATCTATGTCCCAAAGCCATAACCATGAGACCATCCTGTTATTGTTGAGCCTATTGGAAAGCCCGTGTATGTTTTCCCCGCTGGCTGTTGTGACCACGTAGTGCTGGACTGCGTGTGGCTTGTTGGCCAGATTGTGCAACACTCTCTCTAGGTGAGAGAGGGGATTGAAGTTGGAAGAACAGGTTGCTTGGCCTGTGAGTGATTTTCTCTAGGTGAGAGAGTGCACAGAGGAAGGAGAGAACTCCTGGAAGGAACCCTGTAGCTTCCACAGAACTCGGAGACTTCTGGTCCGGTCTGTTGCTGAAACCCAAGGCAAGGGAGGTTAGCAGCCGAAGGACTATCTAGGTGACAGAGAAGGTGTATACTCCTAGGGTGAAACAAGCATGTGGGGAAGGAGAGTCTGTGGGCGGTGAGTATGAGTGGTTCCTGGGAGAGAATTCCTTCCTTATGACTGTGTGTTTTCCCTGTAACCTCAGCCTAGCCTAGGATTCCTTGCCTTGGGCTGGAGCTTAGTCCCTGCTCGAGAGTGACCTACTGCTGAGCTTGATGAGCAACACGGTCTAAGGCTGGGAGGTTCATGGAAGGCCTGCACCTGGTTGGTGGAATAACCACCATTTTCAAAGATAAGTACCAGATGATGTTTTCAATTATGTTACTGCATATCTACATATTTATATTTATCATGTATTTCTGTTGTGCATACGAATTAATGTTAATGACATTGATTATACATAATAGCAGTAGTTATTATGTTTACTTTTAGTTTAAATGTGTTTCATTTTCTTAATGCATGTCATATATATATATAATTAAGTATGAGATTGTTACTCCGCGAAGTAGCGCCTGCCCGACTGATGCATAAGGGGGTGCTACAGTATGGTATCAAAGCATTACAAGCTTACAAGTAATGAAAGAGGTGTTACATACTATATGAGTTTTGAAGGCCATGTTTGAAAAATGTTGTAATTTTGACCCCGTTTGAAAAAAATGGTATTACCAATAGCACCACTTTTTGATTTGGTGGTTGATTTTCATGTTTTTTTTGCAAAAATATGGGTTTTTTGGGACAGAGTTCTCGTTAACTTGGTAACTTTGTTAAAATTGTTCAGATTGATGTATAGGTAAAATGTAAGTAAATAAAATTTTCTAGATTGTTGATCTTGGCTACCTTTTCCTCCTTTGAAGATTTCAACCCTCCCCCCCCAAAAGTGGTCTGGAATAATGGTTTTGTTCGGTTTTGGCATCTCCACTCCAAATCATTTTGAATTTGGTCAAAATCCCAATTAGGTATCTTCATACCTTCTTTTTGGATTCTCTAAAAAAAAATCATCTTAATTTGGGTCCTAATCATTGACCACCACCTAGATCTTTAAAAACCACTATTTTGGATTTTTGGAACATTTGAGCAAAATTGGCCAGTGGCCCTCATTGGTACTTTTGTATCCTTTCTCACTACAAGATATACACTTTGAATTTTGTTGATTCTAAGTTTGAATGCTCATGTTATGGCCAAAACAAGTTTTTGGCTCCAGACTTCTTTTAACCTTGCCCATTTTTTTAATATTTTTTTATCCTTGTCCAATTTTCTCCTTCCCTTTCTTCCTCTTTTTCGTCTTCTCTTCTCTTTATTTTTCTTCTTATATTTCTCTTTCTTTCTATTATTCTCTTCTTCTTTTTTTCTTCTCTTATTTTCTCACTTTCTTTCTCTTCTTCTCTTGACAGACTGAAGAATATTTCTTTTGGTGGACTTCAAAATTTGTCTTTCGGCGAACCGAAAAATTTGTCCTTTGGAAGATTCAAATTTTGGTTTTCAACGGACTTCATAATTTGTGTTTCAGAGAACCAAAAAATTCATCCTTTGACGGGTTGCAAAATTTGGCTTTCAATAGTCTTCAAAATTGTCTTTCAATAGCCTTCAAAATGCACTTCAACATACTACAAAATGCACTTCGACGAATTTCAAATTTTTGTCTTTCAATAAACTCAAAAATTATTCTCCATCATCGAACTACAAAATGCACTTTGGCAACCTACAAAAATTTCTTTTCAAAAAACTCAAATTTTTATCCTTCGATAACTCAAAAAATCTTCTCTATCATCGAATTACAAAATCCACTTCGACAGCCTACACAATGTACCTTGGTGAATTGCAAATTGCACTTTGACAAACCTAGAATGCACGTCGACAACTTCAAATTGTTGGTTTTCAGTGGATTCAATTTTTTGTATTCGACGGATTTCTTCAACTTGACGTAGCCAAACTTTTCCAACTTATTTTCGACAACCAAAACAAACTTCTCTTAGGTGGTCGAAACCAACTTTTCTTCGGAAGGAAAATAAACTTGGGTTTTTGGTAGATAATTTAACTTAGAAATTTTTTACCAAATATAAGATGAATATGGGTCGTTGATCTAAAAATTGAATGTAATATAGGCCATTGATTGATATATGTAATTTCCGAAATATTTTTATATAGGACTTCCATGGAATCTTTGGAATTAGCTTCCCATGACTGAATTCCACCCTAAAATTGTCAATTCAACTTTTGTTTGCCAAATTATATACATATTTCATCCAAAATTTCAGAATTTTGCTCTAAATTCATTTTTTTCCCCAAATTTCAACACAGATTAAAAATATGAAACCACAAATTCATCAAATCCACGTTGTTCCTTGGCCCATATAGGTCTGGTGTTGAAACCAACACCCTTGTGAGCCATGTTACTACATAAATGACTCAACACATAAATATGATACCATTTTAATATGCATAAATATGCATAGCAGGACATACAAGTTCTTGCAATTAATAACAAGCTTTCAAATGTGAATGCAACCATTTAAGAAAACACACAACATTCAATAACCATTATTACACAATGGAATTAAACATAGAAAACATAACAAAAAAAATTGTCTTTTAATGGGGAAACCAATTGGCTATGTACAAAGGACGTTCCTCCCAGCCATAGGATTCTTGTTCATTTTCTCTCAATTGAAAACCATCCCCGATTTGAGGCTATGAATCCACAAGTGGGTCTAGTCCTCTTAGATGTCCACACTTAGTATCCCAAAACCCCTCTTTCCCCTCAACCTGCACAACCCAAGGAATGGGATCCCCCTTCTCTTCCATACAGTCCCTTGGGTCTTCCCACTTACCTCCAAGGCTCCAATGCACATGGTTGGTCAGGAAATCCATTAGTTGTCACTTTGGAGTGCCCACAACAGACTTCTCAAGGTTCTTGAGCCATTTCCTCAATAAAATATATCAATTACAAGCACATAGTCTCATTCTCAGTATCAAACTCATCCCTCTCATGGATCTTCTCATACACAACATAGATGGTGCTATTTTTAGCACTCAATTCCCCCTTGTTTTCCCAAAAACATGCTTCTAAAATCTCTCTCATGGCTACAACATGGCCAGATATTTTTCCTAACACGTAGCCCTCCTCCTATTTCCGAAAATCAACATCTAAAAATTGTCCCCTCCTCCTACTGAAATTTCCTTCTTCTCCCATTCTTTCTTGACTCTCATTATTCCCAAGGTTGATTGTACTTAGACCCATATTCTCAATAAAGTTTGTTAGGTGACTCCCTCACCGAACCTCTTACATGAATTCATTGGTTGAGTGTTGTTGGGAGGCCTCTTAGGCCCTTGTAATAGTCATCACACATTAGGCATTAGACATTAAGAAAATGTATGAATATATATGAAATAAAGAATAATGAAATAACGCATGTGATAAGTGAACTTGATAAAGGATTAGTTGGAGTGGGTACAACCACTCCAACCATCTCTCTATTGTACAAATACTCATGAAGTTCGAAAAAAAACCTAGATGGATATCCTTCCCACAAATATCTCTCTCTTCTTGAGTACGTCTATGTCCATAATCTTCCTCATATAATGTATCTCTCTTCTTGAATGCTTGCCTCTTTTCCCTGGGTTACAACACTTTGGTTCCATTGCCATGTGACTTGAACCTGGAAAAACTAGAAAATTTGATTTGATCTTGGATGGAAGATTTTCTCGAGATGCTTGTGGAATTGTTGTTTGAGATGCTCGTAAAGAATATTTCATTGAAGAGGATCTTGGAGCGGCCTTTTTCCTGGTGGGTGAGAGCCGCACAGAAGAATCTTGTAGAACAAAAGAGAGATGAAGAATCTGCAATCTGATATAATGTTTGTGGAATAATGAAGCAACTTTCTTTATTCATTTTATTTGAATGTTGTGCTATTGTGAGGTATTGTGCCTTTTTCTTAGGACAAATCAAAAGTGAGTGGGAAGCAACTTTGTCATTGTATGAAAAAACTCTCTATTTCCTTTGTTATAGAAAAATCTGGTGTCACATGTTAGAATTGTGATCTCAATATGGATCAGGGAGAAGAAATTTTGTAGTAACTTTNTATATATATATATATATATATATATATATATATATATATATATATATATATATATATACCACCAAGTTTGGCCACACAATATATATCCTTCTTATATGTATTTCATATACTGGGTAATCATGTCAGGCTTCATGATGAACATGTCGCCTGTTATGTCATCACACTATTGCAATTGACAAACTAACAAGCTATGGATGTGGAACTACATATAGCTAAACAAGTGTTCCCCCTCGATCTCTCTGTAACTAGCCATCTGATATCTACAATAAAATATGTTCCTTGACATTCGTAACATGCAAAATTACACTATAAACAATGCCAATATTTTTTTTTCTCAATGAAAGGCCTCAGCCGAGGCTAGGAAATGGTGTTACCAATACCTACGAAATATGTGACATGAGCCTCCTTGACACATTCTTCTTTTTCTCTCTCGGTTGCAAGTTGGGAGGAATCAAGAACAACATGGACACAACGTTCCTCATGCAACCGAAGCATCACATTCTTCATCATCTGAGAGGATGGAATCAAAATACTCATCAACCCACAAGAAATCCCTATTAATGAAGAGGATCGATTCCCACCATTTCTATGATGAATTAAATGTAGTCAACATCAAAGACGAACTAGAGACATATACATCTGGGGATTCCATGAATTACGAGGGCACCAGGTTTGATAACCATGACAGTCCAAGTAGAAACGTGTATGCCAACATGTCGCCCCTACACTGCATATGGAAACAAATTACAGAGTGGTCGGGTGAAGGAAAGGAATTCCACACTGTCCTGCCACATGGAAGTCGATTCAAATTTGTTCAATGAATTATAAGGTATGAATAATTTGGAAATTCAATGTTCTTAAACAAATTCAAATTTGGATGAGAGTACACTTGGAAAGGAACATGGGTGCATGCTTTCGTAAAGTGAATTAATTATTGCATTTGAAAAAGATTGTGGTATTGATATTAAAATGAAGTTATAAAGTATCATGAAGTATTTGTCCTGAAATTCCTAAAGGGTATAAAGTATAATCAATGTAATTATTATAATTCTTTTTTATGTATGTCCAAATCAATGTAATATAAAGGGAAATGGAGTCTTGAAGAGGAAAATATGTTACATGAAGGATAATCTAGTCCAGTATGTGTCAAGTCAAGTCTATAATCTATTCAGAAAAAGGAAAAAAAATATGTTGTCTATTGATTCGATTGAGTTATAATTATATATCTGAGCTAAAAGCAGAGTCTAAATAAAGGAGGGGTTAAACATGCATCTTCAAAGGCAAGCGATCCAATCCACCTATGTAATGTATGTCATTATTTAGATAACAAGATCAGTTCCTCACTAACATAAGTCGATATCCAATCGACAACATTTAGTTGATTTTGTAAAAGTTTGGTTCCAACAAAAAGGTGTCTTTCTTTTGAGTCATCAAGTCAAATCATGATCATGAAAAATTGTAGTCAAGTCCTCCTTCATGTAATATCAAATGTAGACTCCATATATACTTAGAGCACATCCAAATCATAAATAAGCACATCCATGATCAAGAAGCAACATAGTAGTAGAGAAAAAAGTTCGATGAGCAGAAAAGCAGTAAAGCAGTGGAAGATTAAGCATTGATGATAAGCATTTTGGCAACGGTTAAATGCATTCAATAAAGAGATATTAGCTGATATACACACACATAATAGCTTAAAATACAAGATAGTGATACAAGAACATTTGAATTGATTGAACCACTTGATAGAAGAGTTGTAGAATAGTTCCTTGGGTCATGACAAAGAAAGGAGAGGAATGGTAGGATTGACTGATGTTGCAGACCCTTGTCAATTCCATAAAAATATCCCCTTGGAGTGGAAATTCGTTGGAGCTACAATAGAGTGTGCCTCGATGGTTCCTCTGAGGAGTATAATTTGCAGTTGGTAGCAAGAAACATTGGGTTCCATTCAACTGGAAGAGACTGTTGAAATCAAAGAGATCTAGGAGTGGGATATGTGATATGTATTCATTTATATCCATTGGAATCCACTCATAGTAAACCTTGTACATGTGTATACTCCTATACAATTGGTGATTGTTGGATTGTTTGGTGAGAGGATTTCATTGCACAAATTGCATCCTTTCTAATGGGGTAACGAAAGTAAATTTCCTCAATCCAATGGAAATGACATAGGGTTGTGAAAAGGAACTAGAGCATGTCGACCGATGGTTGTATTCCATCACCTTTGATGAGAAAGCACAAACTAGTGTTGCTAAACCTCAGGCCTTACTAAAATTTGACAAAGTTTGTCAACATTGGGATGCTCAATTGAGATATTTCCTTCGCTAGCTTCAAACATGAGAACAACTGATTGAGGACATTTTCAAGGCCCTATCCTAATAAGGAATATTTTGAAAATAACTATATGATGAAGATAATCAATGAATGTCTCATCAAGTAAGATGATATGTAGGAATAGTTCATCAATGATTATATACTAGAATTTCATCTCAAGGCCCCATAGAATAACATAGAGTGGCCATGTAAACTTGTCTTGATGTGGTCTCTTGTTGAATTCTAAGGAACATGAAAGAATGCATGAGAAACTACTAACTTTGGATGCTCTTGTAGTGGCACCGATGGAAATGATTGAGGATTAGTTGATGAGATTGGTTGATTTTTCCTGCAAATTTAATAACGTACATAAGATTTTGTTGGGTCATACCTACTCTAGGTATACAAAAATGCCATCAAAAAACAATTATTAGGGTATCGTGTTAAAAAAAGAATAATTAGGGCCACATGTAAGCCCAGGGACCTTAAAACCATTACAAATTGGAGATAAATTACATTGTTGAATATTTTTCCTTACAAATGTTGTCCAATGCCTTGGACATGTGCATCAAGTAACTCTTACCTAAGATCATTTGTCCATAATAGAGGATTTTCATTAGAGGGTGTTTCATTCTAGATAATGTGATAACACTATCGGAGGGTATTGAATAGATAATATGTCTCAAATTTAGTAATATTGACTTTGAAAAAAATTATGATAAGTTTGAGCGTCTCTTCGTTTTGGCATGCTCAAGATCCTAGGTTTTGGTAAATTCTCTCTCAATGCATATGAGACAAGCCCATCCATAGAAAAATGCAAATCCAAGGACGTGGGGATTGTTAGGTCCCTCTGGCAAAGTTACCCATTTACCCTAGATATTTATGTCATTTTTCTCCCATAATAGGGAGTTAGACAAATAGTGCATGACCAATTTCTATAAGACTCGTTCATCACTATTCTCTGGGAAAATTCTCCATGGAGAACATCATGCACTACGTCCATATATTTTTTATGCTTCTAGCTCCAAAATATGGTGGCTACAACTCAATGTCATATACAAATTCTTTAGGACTTGACTACTTGGTTAGTTGATTAGGGTTTGTCTTGGATCCAACCATGCTAGATCTTTAATTAACTTGGCATCCCCTTCACCTTTCAGGCTTCACCAACAGACCTTTGGGATATGGTTATTTAACATATGGAAAAGAAAATTGAGAAGTAGGGAATGCAGACTGTAGCTTTGGTTGTCAAATTTTATATATATATAAATTCAAAGTAGCCATCCAAGTGTAATATTCTTCCTATTATGTCCCATCTATTAATGCTTACCAACAGCTCAATAAATATTTGTGTACCTTTCTCTAGGCCAATATAAATGGGAGCAAAGGATTTCACAGTTATTTTGCAATCATAGATACCAAGGAGGCATGGTTATTATTAATACACGTATCCAAGCCAAGGAACTTTGTCCAAAATGGGTTTTCAAAGGAAATAGGAAGGAAATGGAACTTGCAAAGTGATTTCAAGGAATTACATGCACTTAGGATGTCCCTAAGAAAGAATTTTTGGACAGTATCACTTTGAAAACTCATTTTTAGTGTTAGACAATGTGAAGGTGAACTTTGAACTTTTGTTTCTTATAGAGTACTCTGAAGGCTAGAAAGTGATTAAATCCCATGTTAGTTGGTAAGACCAATCTCTTAGGTCCAGTTTATCCTTGAATGGGCATTCCTTATGGTTGTCCCTTATTCCATTTCATGAATCAAAAATTCCGACCAACTCAACATGGTTCTTAGCCTTGAGATATTTTAGAAGAGACATAACACATATTTGATGCCTAGAGTTGACATTGACTACCTTTCAAGGAGTTGAAAGTCAAATTTCAGCTAACCAATATTCTTGAAATGTTGGCATTTGATTGAATCAAATAAATTATTATTCTCTATTTTCATAAAGATAGGCTTGTGATCTTCTAAACCTTCATGGAAGGGTTAAAAATGAAACTAGGATAAGAACTTTAAGAAGTACAAATCCATTGATGGTTATAGATGGTTATATCATAATCCTATCTTGGATGCCTAGTTGAATAAACTTTGGTAGCTTAAATCTAAGCAAATGACTAGGGTTGATTGGTTGTAGTGTTTAGAAACCTTTGGTTGAGCCCAAAAAGGAATTTATTGTGTTGTCCCTCATTCTTGGGGGTTTGACACATAGGAATAAGTTGATTCACCTTGGCATCCTTTAGTGTTTCCATTTTATGGTAGACCAAAAAATACCAAACACCATTTTTGGTACTATGTATATGCTAAGTCCACTTAGGGTTGTATTATTAAATTACGCGGCCAACTACTACCTACTTCCATATCCTAAAAAAATTGTCTCTTTGGATCACTAGGGATTTAATAAAATCCTAAAATAGGGATATGCCACTATAGTTAGATAGCCCTAGGTTAAAGGGCTTGGTGTTATACTATGTTCTCCCCTCTAGTCTAATATATGTTCATGTATTTGCTGAGAAAGGGGTTTATGCATCTGGATATCTATTTGTAGACCTAGAAATATGAGTTGCCTCAAGTCGTAACTCTTTGTGCCTTATATCTTTGATCTCATGGACATATTAAGAAAAATATATATCTATATATAAAGCTTGTCTTTGTAATAATATTTAAGTAAGTGATCTACCCCATAACCCATTCATGTTTTCTAATCGTTCAAACCAAAAGACACTCTCATTAGGTGATATGCAAGATATTGTGATGCTAAGGCTCAATATGTCTTAGGGGAATTATTACTATCCTTTACGTAGAAATGAGTCCTTTCTTCCTTGTACTCTATCATTGTATTATGTCTTTTCATATATTATGATTAAGGTTGAACATAACAAAAGGAGATTATTTTATCTAAGGGTTCAAACCCATATTTCCAAATAGAAAACTTAACTGATTGGTTGAGCTCAATAACATTGAGGTAACCATAATCTTCTCCCTATGTAATGAAAAAATTAAAGTGTACACACTTCCCCATAAGCATGTATGGAGGGATCATATATGTTGTCTAATGATATTGGCTTCCCTGTCATTGTAAAAATCTAAAAACCCTCATTCTCCCAATTGAAATCACCCATTCAAAAGAACCCTAAATAGTGAAAAAATAGGGTTTGCAGCAGAACCCTTGAACTAGCAAACACCTCTACCCTTAAATATGGGATCGAGCATTGTGATTTTATGAATGCATAGAACTAACCTACAATAAAGTAAACTATATAAAATTAGAGATAAACCCTACATAGATAAATAAAAATAAAAGGTGTGGTTAGGAAAATTGATACATATAGGGATATGAAACATAGGGGCTCTAGTTATCAATATCATTTTGCATACAAAGGATTTGGACTATCTTAACAAGGGGTGAGGGTATGACCTCATTGTCAATTTCTACTTTCAAAATAGAGTTTCACCATTGTTTATTATGCATTGATTTCTCGTCCAACAAGGAATTGCCTAATACCAATAACTCCTCTCTAATACCTATGAATCCCCTTTC
>ML790508.1:248099-284136 GCA_009831015.1 Picea engelmannii
TTGGGTTTCCACGTAAAACACTGGTGTACTGTGCATGTGTGTGATTGTTTATTTATTACTGCTTATTATTGGATAATAATTCTACATTGATATAACATTTGAAGAAAAAGGATTATAATTACGTTATTACTGATTCACCCCCCCTCTCAGTAATCCAACAAAGTTCTTCTGCCTTCTTTCTTTAGGAATTCAGGCCACTAACCCTTCTGAAGGAAACATATAAGTTTACGTCATTAATGATCAAGAGGGTGATGAAAATAATGTGTAACAGAGAGCCCCCCAAAGTATGAAGTTAGAATAGAGTGATAGCTGAAATACTTTGTCGAGTGTGTGTAGGGAACAAGGAACAGTCGATTGGAAACCTGCCAAAAAACAAGGAAATACAATACAATAATATATCATCACTAAGGTAGGCATTCTCATACTCAGAATACAAATGACTCAAAATATAAATGCCGACATGCGAAGATCCATGTCAAGTAATACAGGTCATGGCCACCAAACATACACTATGGATCCATGCCATTATGACTCAAATCTAAACATAGCCACCAAAATACACTGTGGATCTATGTGTTAAAGACTCAAATTTGAACATAGCCATGAGACATACAATGTGGATCTATGCAACAGTACAAATTGAATATACTCCAATGCAACTTGAATCTGTCAGAAAAGATCTAGGGTCTTCATCTCCACCACTCTATAGTACGAATCTAACCAGGCGATTATAGGTGCTGAAGTCGAACATGGTAGAAACCACTTGATTACCGGTCATTATCAAATACCGTTAACAAGTGCGAGGGAAATCACCATTAATGTCAATGACTCCCAAGGTACACTAGTACAATCCAACAAATGTGAATTAATGATCTGAAGTCGAACACTCGACGGAATCTCCCGATCAAGGGTCAATAATGAAAACCCATTGTCAAAAGTGAGGAAACCTACCATTGAGGCATGAAGGTTCCAAGGTACCAATTAGTTTCTAAGTCTAATTCCTGGATAATGAGTTGAAGTAGATAGGAAAAGACTCGTCACAGGAGGGCCTTAATGTATCCCCCATCAATGACACAAAATGAGTAACAATATTTGAAGTAGATCAGAGTAACATGTGATTTAGGACCGACTCAGGGATGGCCGATGCAATAAAAGGATTGAGGATTGCAGAAATGGCCGACACGATAGAAGGATTTCGGGGTTGAACTTATCTTTGAACATATTGACGACACGACAATTGTCTTGGAAAAAATGACTCAACATCAGGGATCACAGACCAATTTGTAATCTTATAAAGGAGTATGATCAAGAGACAAGTATATTTTCCAACCTAGACATAAGGCAAGTGAAAGGGTATCATGTTCAAAGGTGACTCTTCCATAGAATACAGGTTTAGACACATTTCTTTCCCAATTTTTCCCCCACCATTTCTGGCGAGTACCTCTTTATTTTTATGCAAGCTTGAGGAGAGTAACATATGCTTGTAAATGTAAGCTCATCCTTTGGATGAGTCCTTCAGAGTATATTTAATGAACCCTAAGAAGGAGTGGTTCGGTCCCATATGGGACTTTCGATGTTTGTTTTACGAGTCCAAAGAAAGAAAACTCAGGGGTCTTTCATGTTTAGAGAGTCTGAAAAACACTTAAATAGAACTCTCTCAGTTCCTTTTTTGTAAAGTAGTCTGATGAAACCAAAAAAGAGATAAACTATCGCTCAACAGACGTTTTCTTCAAATACTTTAATGAGCATGAAAAGAACAAGGTCGCTCGACAATATTTTCATGTTTAGAGAGTTTGAAAAGAGATTAAAGGTGACTCCAGGTGGTTCCTTTCTCATGTAACCTTTACGAGTCCGAAAAAGTGATAAAAGTATACTCGGTTACATTCCCATGTATTTAAAAGCACGAGAAAGAACAAAGACTAATATCGGTAACTTATTCTCATGTATTTACGAGCATGAGAAAGAACAAAGACTAATCTCAGGATTGTTTTCATTTTTATGCAAGCTTTAAAACAAAACAAAACTATGCTTGGGATAGATTTTATTTTTACACAAGATTAAAAACTAAACAAAACTATGCTTGGACTTGGTTTCATTTTTACACAAGCTTGAACCAAAGGAAACTATGCTTGAGGTAGGTGGTTTCATTTTTACACAAGCTTGAACCATGGAAAACTATGCTTGCGACTTCCCAACGCATAACACAGGGATGGTTGGTACTTATCCCCTAACTTAAGAAACCAGTGGTTTAACTTCAGCATGAAGTACATAGGTTGGAAGCATTGCCCCACAAGCTTGATTTCGTCCAACTTCAAAGGTGGATGAAAATGAATCTTCAAATAATAAACAAAGGACTTGACTCAATAGAGAGGGGGAAGTTGTTTCATGTTTTAACGAGCTTGAAATGGGAGAGGAACTATGCTCGAGAATCCAGGTTCAATCCCTAGACCTCTGTTTCATTTTTTAACAAGCTTGACATAGAAACAGGCACTATGCTCATAACCTCTGTTTCATTTTTTAACGAGGTTGTCACAGAGATGCAAATAACTATCCTCACAACTGGTTTCATTTTTTAATGAGCTTGAAATCAGAAAACCATGCTCAAGGCTGGTTTCATTTTTTAACGAGCTTGAAATCAGAAAATCATGCTCAACACTGGTTTCATTTTTTAACAAGCTTGAAATCAGAAAACCATTCTCAAAGATGGTTTCATTTTTTAATGAGCTTGAAATTAGAAAAGCATGCTCAAGGATGGTTTCATTTTTTAACGATCTTGAAATCAGAAAATCATGCTCAAGGCTCTTCTTGATCACGGCTTCCAAGAGGAAAATGCTCTGGAAGGACACCATGTCAAGGGACAAAACTCGGTCATGGCTTCCAAGACATCTTTATTTAATGGAAGAAACATACTCTGGAAGGAACACATGTTGAGGGTTGTGAGATGGGTAAGGAGGTCAGGTTCCAATATCCCTACCGAAGAAGTCACCATGTCAACTACCGGATCCAATTCATTGTCATCAACACTGGAAGGCGTGGGATACAACGCAACAAAATTTACCTATGGCAGGGGTGATACCATTTGCATATAAGAACCACTTAGGGAGGTAATCCAATCAGGACCGATGAATTAAAGTTGATCAATAGTCACCATTCTTCTATCGTGAGGGAAAGATATCACACAAAAAAGAGTGGACACAATAGATTTCATGGCATAGACATAATCCTGCCCAAGGATTAAAGTGAAATCCAAGGGGTCTTGGACTACCATGAGTCCCAAGGATGATTTTAAGGATGAAAAATTGTTTTAAAATGTAGAAACCTTGGCGAATAATACTAATCCTTCATATGTCAACTATAAATGTTTGGCGATATTTTTTAAAAAATATTCAAATTTCTAAGTATTTTATATAGGTTTTATAAAATTTTGGTGATTTTTAAGGTAAAATCATTTTATCCTATACAATTTGGGCAAATCATTTTTAACATAGCGAATCTCATTTTTGGAAAAACCATGAAAAATTAGCCCATGAGCGAAATTTAGCCCCTAAAATCATCCCTGACCATGACATCAATAAAGACAGTTTTCCCTCCCAAAGTTATAGGAAACTGAGGAAGGGTCCTTAAAGGTTGACTGGTTCTTCTGTTAAAATCTAACATATTCTACATAATTGTGGCAAGCCGAGGACAACCCAAAGCTTACCAAGCAAAAGAGGACAATATGCTAACAGACGCACCTTCATCTATCAACGTCTGAGGAACGTCCCGACCAAAAAATTATACTATAATCTGGAAAGGAATGTGAGAGGGAAGACGAGGTCCAATTAGTAGACCCCAATTAAAAAGGATGGTCTCATTACTTGGAGGAGGTTCCACGGGAGAAGGAGAAATGTTTCCTGGCATGGTAGATTTTGTATCAACGAGGAAAACATGAGCAATATTAGGTTTACTCTCTAGAGGGAGAGTAGGATCGACTGATAATGGCATCAAATCGACCACTTGGGTTTCATTCTCCAAGGGGAGAATGGGGTCGATGGGTGGAAACGAATCGACCACTTGGGTTTCATTCTCCAAGGGGAGAATGGGGTCGACAGGTGGAAACAAATCGACCGCTTGTGTTTCATTCTCCAAGAGGAGAATGGGGTCTACTGAGGATGGGATTGGATCAACCTCTTTGTCAACTAATTCAACTAAGGATGTGACCATATTGACTACATGATCAACTGGACTGACCGATGAAGGCATTGAATTGATCATTCCATCAAATACAAGTGGGTTGAGAGAAATCTTGCAATAAGCAACTAGAAGTTGAGGTGGTGAAACAGTCATATATTCCAGTAATTTTGAGGCTTCTTCTATATGAGGGAAAAGGTGAGTTAGGTGATGTCCTTTGCATAACATACACGGGAACTTGGCTCTACTTTTCTTCTTCCCAATGGTATCTTGACTAGTTGATGGGAGGTCATCAACATGTTTTTCAGGGGCTGATGACATGGGTTGGTGAGGGTGTGTAGACCATGCTTCTATAACTTTGGATAGACTAGGGAAATCCTTAAGAATATGGCTACCCTTGCAAATCCTGCAAGGGTACTTGGGCTTACGGGTTGTTTGGGTGATCTTGACATCATCAACACTCCCAACACGATTAACAATAACTGGTTGTTTTCCAACATGTCTAGTAGTGGTTGGAAGTTTGGATCCTTGCTTATTTTTCTTCTTCTTATTCACTGAATTACTAGCTCGAGAGCTTTCACTCGGTGAAGAATATGAAATGGAAGAAGACCTTGCAAGTGAAGAAGGCGAAGAAGATCTTATTGTTGAAGATGGTGAAGGATCAACATGAGGCTGATGTTCTTGGGGGGAAGTGCTTATGACTAAAGCACTTACTGCATTTGGGATTACCTGAGTGGAAAACAACCACACTGGCAATCCAATAGTGAGACCTGGAAGGCTCAAAGTAGCGATGTGAGTTTTAGGTTATGAAAAAGGTATAAATATCTTCCTTTTTTCCACAATTCATGATATAATCTTGATTGACTTTTCAGCGAGTTAAGGATAAATAGGATAGAAAATGATTAATATGTCTCTTAGAGTTATGATTGAAGTTTTATTAAATAGATTCTAAATTATGATTGGAATTGTTTGATTTTGTTGTAGATTTGGATAAATAACTTTCAAGCCCGAGATAGGCAAAGAGATCTTAGATATGCGCAAGCTATTGGAGGTTGAAGACTTTTAGGCGCAAAGTAGTTTTGAAGATAATCGATTTTCTATGTTGTAACTTTATAATAGTAAAGCAATCCTAAGGATCTTTCGATCAAAAGGATAGCTTGATTTACCCAGATTATTGTAATATATAAGAGGGTGATAGATCCAGAAAGGATATAGAAAAAATTGCATTCAAGTATTCAGAACTCAGAATTGCTCTGCACAAGTAGTTTTTGTAAATGTTTTATCAGCTATGGAATTAATGAAATTTTTGAGTGTTTTCACCATTTCTGTGTTCTGAGTTTCTCGTAGTAGTACTTCTGAAGACTGAGGGCCCAGTCTGAATGAGTTACTGTCTTGTTCTGTAATTGTATCAGTTTGAAGTTTGATTTATGTTTTGTGATTCAAATCTCCCTTCGTAAATAGCTAATATGAATGCATAAGTGTGTTAATGATTTTATGATTGTTTGTGTGCAAAAGATAGATATTTCCCTCAAGTATTAATGATTGTTGTTATGATTTCCATTTCTATAGTTTGTTGCTTGACAGTTCCTCACATTTTCATACGCGTTGTTCCTTTTCCTTAGATTTACAATTGATGTTCCTTTCAGTTAAAGTTACGATTGTTGTTCCTTTCAGTTAAAGTTACGATTGTTGTTTCTTTCAGTTAAAGTTACGATTGTTGTTCCTTTCGGTAAAGTTACATTAGTTGTCCCTTTCGACTAGATTACAATCGTTGTTTCTTTTAATAGATAGGGTAATTCGCTATTTCCTTTCCAGTAATTAGAATAAATAGTTGATAGTTAATTCTGCAAGTCTTTACTTAGATTCAATTATTGCTTTTTAGTTAAGTGAATTCAATAGATTAATTAGTTCCTTTTCATTCTACAACATTTTAGTAATCAGATTTCAATTCCATTAGTTCTCATAATCTTTAGTGAACATTTGAGGAACTTGATTGTTGATAAACTCAGATTTGGTTTAGATACACGATTTTAGCCTTCACAAGCTACCTGCATAGACTTTGTTGATATTCTTGAGATAAAAGACGAATCTATGGGTTGACAAATTAATGTTAAACTAAGGTTGTTTTTAGGACACCTTTAGACACCAATAGTGAGGAGGACCAATGTTTCCATAAGAAGGAAAAACAAAAGGATCCCCTGGAGCAGGGGTTCCTTCATTGGTCATTTTGGGAACTAACGCCATATAAAACAAATCCAACCTAGAGTCTGCTAGGGAAAACAAACAGCACACGCTAAAAATCTAGTAAGAAAGAAAGAAAACAAAACCTTCTCACAATGAACGAACTAGTTGGTGATGAAATCCAACATCGCGGGAACAAAGTAAGAAGGGGCCGAGATAGAGCGGGTGGAAACATTATGTTGATGACATGCTTAATGGACTTACACCTTGGTGCAAGCTCCCACACATAAACGTGGGTATACCCTCCAAGGAGACCGAGTGAGTTTGGCCAACATCGATTCCAGGTACTGTGAGGACTTACCCCTCCACAGTCACCTTGTGTAAAGACCCTAAAGAGATAGGCCACTAAGGTTACCAACTACTAGAATGATGCCTGGGGAAACAGTCGATAGTCTGATCCATGCGCAAGGGCAAGGTATCTAGCCGAAATCAATTTGAAAGTCTTCCACTCATCATTGTGGGTATACCTTCAAGCGACCCCCATAATATGTGGAATCTCTACACCAAGACCAACAAAGCAGGGTGACTAACTCTGCCAGTCTCAATGCGACCTCGTGATTGACCCTTGTGTTAGAAGGGCTTCCCAGGACAGAATGTAATAAGTGGATTTTATCGCTCCCTAACTCAAGATTCTATGTTTGTTTGCAGCTTTGGAAAGTTATCTTTCACACCTATTCCAAAGCCCTACAACTAATCTAATGTAGGTTTCCTACCATAAAGTATAAAAATGTCTAATCAATTTTTATAAGCGTTTTATTTTTAAGGTTGTTGTTACTCAAGAGGAAAATGGCGTGGACAATATGGTGTTTTGACCAACTCAAAAGTTATGAAAAGAGATGAAGATGTAATTTTTCATTTCGATGAAATCTATGCTACGAGAAGGAGAAAACATTTATCATTCCCATATGCACAATGTCCCAAAATTTTAAAACTCATAAATATCAAGATTCTCAAGAAATGAGAAAAGGAGATTGTACACCAATGCACGATTCATGGCCCAGGAAATTTTTTCAAAATTTAAGACCAAAAATGCCAAGAATCATGCAATCTCGCTACATCAAATGCAAGGAAGCCCCCAATCTAATATAAGGAAAGAAATTACAAATTTTTGTTTCAAAGAGACACTAAAACAAATAGCAAATCTCTTCAAAACAAAAACAACCCAAACTAAACTTCTCTTTTAGCACGATTTATTCAGAAAAAGAAGTATTCTTTTACTAAACAATTCTAAAGAAAAACGATGCTTTGTAACTGAAAGACACTCAAATCAAGAGACCAAATCTTTCAAAAGCCAACAAAGAAAAAATAAGGCAAAGATGGTTGAAAGCTGATTCAAATTTTGTCAAGCAGACTGTAATCAAACCCAACAAATCACCCCAGAACCATATCTCAAATTTGGACAGGGAAAACCACCCAAAAAAAAAAAAATTCACAATTTCTGCAGGCTGGAAGACTAGCACAGTGCGGAAATCACTGATTTCCATGGGCCAGATATGGGTAGGGCGTGACGATTCCACACTGGTCAAAATAGGTAGGGCACATAAATCATAATTCATCGCACTGTCCCTCAAATCAGGGTGCGGAAATCATGTGTAACAGAGAGCCCGCCAAAGTATGAAGTTAGAACAGAGTGATAGCTGAAATACTTTGTCAAGTGTGTGTAGGGAACAAGGAACAATCGGTCAGAAACCTGCCAACAAACAAGGAAATATAATACAATAATATATCATCACTGAGGTAGGCATTCCCATACTTGGAATACAAATGACTCAAAGTATAAATGTCGACATGCGAAGATCCATGTCAAGTAATGTAGGTCATGGCCACCAAACATACACTATGGATCCATGCCATTATGACTCAAATCTGAACATAGCCACCAAAATACTTGTGGATCTATGTGTTAAAGACTCAAATTTGAACATAGCCATGAGACATACAATGTGGATCTATGCAACAGTACAAACTGAATATACTCCAACACAACCTAAATTTGTCAAAAAAGATCTAGGGTCTTCATCTCCACCACTCTATAGTATGAATCTAACTAGGCGATTACAGGTGCTGAAGTCGAACATGGTAGAAACCACTTGATTACCGATCATTAGCGAATACCATTAACAAGTGCGAGGGAAATCACCATTAATGTCAATGACTCCCAAGGTACACTAGTACAATCCAACGAATGTGAATTAATGAGTTGAAGTCGGACACTCGACGGAATCACCAATTTTGTTATTGGATAAATCGGTAAATACAGACATAAACTGATCTCCCTAGATCCACCTAGATCTAGAACAAAACACGACAAGACATGGCGCTTTCCCTAGGCTCTAATCATCAAATTTACTACCAAACAAAAGACGATAGACATACCTTTAAATTTCGTTTCCTTATGTCTTTGTTGTTTCTATTTCACTCCAGTGCTCTTGTGATATTGATCCTGCAGTGAGACCCAAACCAACCGAAGTGAAAGTAGTAAAGTATATTCAATAACAACCTATGCATATGATCAAGGAATTATGCAATAAAATAAAGATAATTCTATGGGAAAGAAGCATGCCATTGTATTATATTAAATAATAGGAAGAGAGATTACAACCGAATGCCTTGATGTCGTAAGGTTCCTTCCAATAGTTCCTTGATTCCCACACACTTCTTGCTCCAAGGATTCTGATACCATGGATCTGATAGCTACTCACAATCTATCTTGACAAAGAAAAAACTCAAAGCCACTCTAACCAAACTAACAATCTCAAGCCAAATTCAACTAACTTTCTCCAGAACCAACTCCTCAAATTCAAGCTAACCTTCTCCATGAGAGATCCTCTCCTTTTTTAAGTTGAAGAGGATAAGGTGAGGAGGTTAGGATGATCCCACTAAATCATGAAAGCGAGTAAGATCCAAACCATTTGGAGGCCACCTCACCATAGGAGCTTCTCCTTCTAGAACCATCGAGAAAATGCTTATTTTTCCCACGTATGAAAACCGTCGTGCCCTGGCTATAGTGTAGCCCGCGAAAATTTCGCGCCCTAGCTATAGTGCAGCTTGCAGAAATCAGGTATTTCCGCACCCTAGCTATGGTGCAGCCCGCGGAAATCCTCCAAAATAGGGTTTTTATAGAGGAAAACACAACTTCTTCTCTCAGAGAAATTTCTTCTCCCTTATTTCTTTAGAATTCAGGCCACTGACCCTTCTGAAGGCAACATATAGTTTTACATCATTAACGATCATGAGGGTGATGAAAATAATGTGTAACAAGCACCCAACTTGATACCATTAAAATCAAAAGAAAACAAGAAGGAGAAAATGCTACTTTGGCAATTTTATGTCCTCGGTGTAGGAAAAGGCATCCTGAAAAGGAATGTCCTATTAATGTTATCAAAATTTGTGGCCTTTTTACAGAATATCACCCTACCAATGAGTGTGCTTATTTACCTGGACTAAAATCCATTTTCAAGGGAGGGGGAGAACCTCAAGAAACATCATATCCCCCCAAGAGGGCATGGAGACAGCAAAATCCTAATATGTTTGTATATCCTACCACACAATATTCACAACAACAATGGGTACCTCCAATTCCTTACCCTCAATGGTCACCTCAACAACCACCAATCTAGCCTTGGAAACAAGGATTAAGGGGACCTGCATATGGGAATGTTATCTTTCATCCAACAACCTTTCCCACTTACCCACAACACCCTTCCAATATCTCTCAGTTTCTACAAGGATTTAATCCACCTTCTCTCCCTCCACCTCCATGGTTGCAACAACAATTTACATTGCCTATGAACCCAAATCTGCAGCAACAACAACTTACATTGCCTATAAACCCAAATTTGTAGCAACAAATGCAAGCTGCACCTATCTAAACCCTCCTCAGCTTACCCCTATTCTTGCACAACCCATTCCTAATCTAAGCAATTTACCTACACAACATGTACAAAATATTGAAGTACAAACATTCCCCACTTATGTGATAACTCCTACTTCAATTAATGGAATTCAATTAAGATCAGGGAGGGTTTTGAATAAACCAAATCCTACTTTGGTTATTCAAGAATAAGAACAAGTAGATAACCAAGCAGTTGTAGAATAAGAACAAATGGATAACCAATCAGATGAAGAAAGAGACACCCATGTACAACAAGAAATTTCTCCTCAATTCCTCATCCATCAGAAATATCTTAGAAAACTAATCCTCCCCCTTGTCCAGAAAGGTTACTTGTGAAGGAATCTGAGGTACCTCTAGGGCATAATCTAGAGACTGAACTTAGAAACATGTGTGTCAAGATTTCCCTACTTCAAGAAATCAAGGACATTCCTATTTATGCTAAGATTGTAAGGGAAATTTGCATTAAAAATATAGGGAGGAAGAGGAAGGAGCCTCATGTTATATAGGTGGTTGGATAATTATCAGAATTTATATCAGAAATGCCATCTAAATATAATGATCCATAAAATCTAGTGGTGACGATAGAGATTAATGGTGTTTCTTTGCCAAACACACTTATTGATCTAGGAGCAATAATAAATGTTATGTTGGTTGACACCATGAAAACACTACAACTAAATCACCTAAGACCAATATAGACTTTACTGGAATTAGAAGACAAATCAATTATCAGTCCAACATGAAGTCTAGATGATGTAACAGTCACTTTGGTCTCTTGGGAGTACCCTGTGGATTTCTTGGTGATTCATCCTAAATCGTACAAACCAGGACATCCAGTGGTGCTTGGTCGACCTTGGTTGGCCACTATTGATGTGTTTATTAGTTGTCGATCTGGAGAGATGACAATCTCCAATGGGATCCAAATTCAAAAACTTATTCTATTTCCTCCTTCCCAATCAGCCACTGAGGTTCCTTTCTGGTTGGAGAATCCCTATGGGGAGGAGGACTGTACTCAACCCTTGTTAACACTCGAGCAAGTAAAAGGATTTCTAGAGAAAACTAAAGAACATATTTTAATCATGTTTTTGGCTAATACCGAATGCATTGAATACCCTCAATCTTTTCCAGAATATACACATATCTTCAGCTCTAAATTTCTATAAATTTGTCACCCCTCCACCTCTACAGTGTCCACCATTTCACAAATAGATGAAGGGAAATAATTAGTTGTCCAAACTGTTGAAATCAGTCCTGGAAAATCCTTGTATATTAATGTTATCTTAGAAACAAATCAATAACAAAAATTGATTCAAATGATTCAAGGACAATCTGGTGCTTTTGCATGGGATTACTACGACATGAAAGGGATTCACCCAGACACTTGTATGCATCATATTTACACCAATGGCCAAATCAGACATGTTAGGAAACCCCAAAGAAGAATGAATCCAGCTTTAAAAGACATAGTGAAGGAAGAACTTCAAAAACTCCTGCATGCCAATTTTATTTACACTATTTCAGATAGCAAGTGGGTATCCCCATTAGTTATTGTCCCTAAGAAAAATGGTAAATGGAGAATTTGTGTGGAATTTAGAGAATTGAACAAGGATACCTACATGGATTACTTTCATTTGCCTTTCATAGACTAGGTCTTGGACACTTTGTCTAGGAAGAGGTATTTTTATTTCTTGGATGGTTTTAGTGGTTACAATGAGATCCAAATTTCACCAGAAGATCAGGACAAAACCAAATTTACTTTCTCATGGGGTACCTATGCTTATAGGGTTTTTCCTTTTGGTTTGTGTAATGCCCCTGCCAACTTTCAAAGGGATGTCCTAGCCATTTTTTCTAATTTGACCCATGACTGTGTAGAAGTCTACATGGATGACTTCATAGTATATGGGGATGATTTCCAGCAAGCATTGGACAATTTGGAGAAAATATTGATCAGGTGTAAAGAGACCAACCTTTCCCTTGGTCATGAAAAATCTAGAATGATGCTCACTGAAGGAATTGTTTTAGGTCATCACATCTTTGGTACCGGAATAAGGGTAGACCCTGCCAAGATTGACATCATTTTTCAAATCAAAATCCCTATCTCACATAAAGAAGTTAGAAGCTTTTTAGGGCATGTTGGTTAATATAGGAGGTTCATTCAGAATTTTAAAACCTAGCTGCCCCATTGTTCAAACTATTAGCAAAAGAGGTTGAATTCTATTGGCATGAACAATGTCAGATTTCTTTTGAAATTTTAAAACAAATCTTTCAAGTGCCCTTGTTTTAAGAGGATCGAACTAGTCTCTTCCTTTTCATATCTGCATGGATTCCTCAGATACAGCTTTGGGGGTTGTTTTAGGACAAAGGGAAGGCCAGGTTCCATATGATATATACTTTGTCAACAAAAATCTTTCACACACTGAAGTAAATTACACTAGCACTGAAAAATAAATCTTGTCAGTAGTACATGTCATTAATAAGTTCAAACACTACATAACAGGGTATGAAGTTTTTGTACATACAGACTACTCAACCATCAGTTTTTTGATGAACAAACCTGTTACAAATGCTAGAGTGACTATATGGTTGTTATTACTGCAAGAATTCAATATCACCATCATTGATAGATCTGGAAGAGATAATTTAGTTGTTGATTTCTTTTCTAGACTCATTCATACAGGTGATAATGCACCGGTAGATGACAGTTTTCCATATGAGAATCTATTTGTTATTTATACTTACATTCATTGGTATGAAGATGTAGCCAAATATATTGTAACAGGAAAGGTACCTCAGAATCTGTCCTCTCGAGAAAAACATAGAATTATCCAACTGAGTGCCAATTACATGTGGCATGATGATTGTTTATACCAAACTGGACCTAATTTGGTGATCAGAAGGTGTGTTCAGGAGGATGAGATGCATGACATATTCAAACCCTATCATGATGGTCCATTTGGAGGCAATTTTGCTGATAAAAGAACATCATACAAGATATTACAGTCCAACTACTATTGGCCAACTATTTTCAAGGATGCAAAGAAGTATGTGGCTAGCTGTGATGATTGTCAGAGTTTGGGAAAACCTACTGCAGTTGATGAGATGCCTCTCCAAGATCAGGTAGTAATTGAACCTTTTGAGAAATAGGCTTTGGATTTTATAGGACCCATTAACCCTATGTCTTGAAGGAAGAAGTGTATCCTGGTCTGCACAAAGTATGTGACCAAATGGGTGGAAGCTAAAGCTTTATATTATGCTAGTGAACAATCTGTTGTAGATTTTCTTTTTGAAGAAATATTTACTTGCTTTGGTGTGCCTCAAGAAATAGTAACTGACCAAGGAACCTAATTCAACTCCAATATGGTCAAAGTTATTACTGAACAGTATAAAAATAAACGTAGAAAATCTTCACCTATCACCCTCAAGCAAATGGTTAAGTAGAATCAACTAACAAGGTGATAGAAGCTATTCTTACCAAGATTGTTCAGCTACATCATAAATAATCAGTTGATAGGTTGCTTGAGGCCTTATGGGCCTATAGAACAGCTTGGAGAAACACAATGGGCCATACACCTTATGAGTTGGTATATGGGAAGCAGGTGTTGCTTCCCATAGAATTACAAGTGAAAACCTTCAAGACTACCATGCAATCAGGGATGGATTTGGATTAAGCTAAAAAATAGAGGCTATTGCAATTTAATGAGCTTGATGAGATCATACAAGATTCTCTTCAAAGGACTACCCTATACAATAATAGAGGACTAAATGGCATGATAAATACATCAAGAAAAATTATTTTCAGTCAGGTGATTGGGCCCTACTGTATGATAGTAGGTTCAATAATTTTAAAGGTAAATTATCTACTAGATTGTTGGGACCCTATGAAGTTGATACGGTTTACAACAATGTTTTAGTTAAGATAAAGACTATTGATGAGAATGAGACCTCCTTTGTAGTGAATGGACATTGATTGAAGGTTTATCATAAGCCTCTATCTAAGGAGGATTTTATCAGACATGTTCTTCAAAATTTTGAAATGCAATTAGTAAGAAAGGGGACTTCTCCACCTATTGATCCACCACAGTAAGTTTGTTGTGTGAATTAATTTGGCTCTGTACATATCTTTAAATAGGTGTGTCATTAGATAGAAATTTTGGTGTTACTAACAAAAACAAAAAGTGGATTGTTTTCTCATGTAGATAAATGAATAAGGAGGACATATTCTAGATGTAGGTTTATCCCTTTATCCATCCCTGGTAGATCATTTATGAAAAAGGAGCTAAATGGAGTTTTCTTTAAGTTTTTCAAACTCCTAAAAATTGAAAACACCGGCGAGCAGGAACTGGCCCAAGCTCGAGAAAAATCCATGGGACAGTAGATGGAATTTTCTTTAAGTTTTTCAAACTCCTAAAAATTGAAAACACCGGTGAGCAAGAACTGGCCTAGGCTTGAGAAAAATCCACGGAACAGTAGATGGAGTTTTCTTTAAGTTTTTCAGACTCCTAAAAATTGAACACACCGACGAGCATTAACTATTCTGGGCTCGAGAAAAATCCACAAAATAGTAGTAGTTAGGGTTATTTTTATAATAAAATGGAAGTGGAAATAGAAGCAGTGATTAGTTTGGTTTCAAAAAGAGGAGGATTCTGAATCTCAACATGAGGTTGTCCAACTACAGAGCAGCTTCTTGTTACAAAGCTTGGAGCCTAGTCATTGAATTCTTTTGCCTCATTTTCTGACACTTCCACTGCAATCTCAGATTTTCTGTACTAGGTGATGTTTGTTTTTTTACCTATATGGTCCTTTAGTAAAATAAAATCACATGTTATCTTCCATAGTAGTAAAAAATAACAACAGTTTCTACAAAATGCAACCTACAAATTTTGAGTCTACAGAATACGCCACCATGTACCTTATCCAATTTTCATTGAGTATTGAAACAAAATTTTGTGGTGATCCGGTACTAGATAACATCTTTGTGTTGTTCCGGTACTGTAAATATTATCTTTGTGTTCTTCTGGTACTAGGAAAGTCTCTGTGTTGTTCTGATACTGCAACAATATTCACCTATGTGTTCATCCGGTACTGAGGGAGAATGTCTGTGTTGGTCTAGTACTAAGCTATGATCCAATACTGATGATGAAGTTTTGGTAATTCTTATTTTATGCTCAAAGTTTTTTTTTCTACTTGATACAAATGTTTAAGGTAATAAGAGGTATAAGCTCACTATTTTATCATGTTTTATTAAAGAATCATACTAATTGTGTACTAGATGTGTGGTTACTCTCATGCATCCTTCTTTCCTTAATTATTGCACGTTCCCTACCATGAACTTTTGCAAGTCCTCATGTATATTTCCTGCTATAGAAATCATTCATATGCACTAGAAGCTTTTGATGGGATGGTCATAATATGTTGAGATTACAGTGTAATTATACCTTTAACAATACCAATTCCATTCTCAAGCACTCTGGTCAAAGACCTTTGTTCATATGGTGAAGAAACATCATAGTTCCATGATACAACATCATGCCATGTGAATGATTTATTTAAACCACATCTTAATGAATATCAAAACCATGATTCCTTTTCCAGTCATGTTGACATCAAATGGTTGCATAACTGTGAATTTTGGTCACATCAACTGTATCTCACGTAATCATTTCCCAACATTACCGTGAAAATGATCTGACGCAAACCTCCATACGACCCTTTTAAGTTATTCATGGATACGACTTCCCTTACCTCAGCATCATTACCATGGATTTGACCGTTGTAATCCGAATTCTAACTTATAAATGCTACTCTGGATGGATTTTCCATCCAGATGAGCGTTATTTACCCATTCTTTTGTTATACAATCTCCATTCACACCGTTCTCTCTCCCTTCATACCATTTTCCTACTCTGTTCGCTTCCAGTACTCCACTGTGCGTTGCTTTGTTCCGGTACTAAACCCTTGTCCTATGTTTCGTTGCCTCATACGCCGTGAGAATTTATTTTAAGTTAGCATGGGGGTTGATAGACATGAACCGGTGTTCCAATTATAATGTAGGAATACCAAGCTTGCAGGGAGAAATTTGAGTGGGCCGACTGGGTTCCGTTTTTGGAAAAATTCAAAGGCTATCACGAGGGGGTATCTCATGATTTTTATCAAACCTATGATGGTGAGAGTGTCCAGTTTGGAGAGATGAAATTGACAATTACAGAGGCCACCATAGCGGAAGCTATAGGATTTCCTTCCTCTGGAGAAAAATATTTCAAGGGCGTTGTCATTCATAAAAAGATGTGTTAGAAGTTTCTAAGGCTAGAGCATCAAGATCTAGACTAGACCAAAGGTATTTCCCAAAGTTGTATTAAGGAAGAGTATTGGACAATGCTCATTAGCCTACAAAGGTTTCTCACTTGTGAAGGGAGGTATGTTGTGACCTTCTTATACCATTTAAAACTTTTTCCGCATTTTGAAGGAGGGCCACAAATTGACTTTCCTCATTTCCTCTAGATGAGTCTAAACAAAATGGTGAGAGGAGTTAAATCAACATCTAAGAAACCTAAAACTAGTATCCATCACCATGGCTTAATGGAATTATTGGTTGTCCACGCATTGAGAAAACAAGGCAGTCGTTGGAAACAATTCCTTCAACAAAATTTTGCTCAAGAGGGAGTTTCTAAATCTATAGAAGAACATGAAACAGAGGCATGTACTGAAGGGTCCAGTAGAAATACAAGGGAAAGGAATGTTGGCATGTTTATAGGCAGAGTGTGCTTGTCATTGATGGCAAGAACAATAACGATGATGGCATGTCTACAAGAAAGAACAACAACAACGATGGCATGATCACTAGCGGAGTGTGCAATCAAATCTTAGGAGGAATAACATAGAGTTGCACATAGAGTGCAAGTGTGCACTAAGGCCAAGGTTAATTCCATTGCCAAATCTTAGGAGAGATAGCATTCTCAGAAACGCAAACGAGACCCAAAGTCATAAAGACTCGCAGAACCTTTGACACTTAGAAATTCTTCCAAGTTGGGAGGATGCATAAGCTCAGGAGGAGGAGTGATAGTGGTTGTTGAATCACCAATCCTGAATACCTGATGTATGTTAGATCATATTCTAATGACCAGAGGAAGTGAAGAAGAGAAGTATAGATCTGATCCGTTGGATCTGAGCGTCGAGGACCAACAATCATCGGATCCAATTTAACTACGAAGAGGATAATGGCCGAGAGCCATCCTCCAACTCCGCAAAATGCAAAATTGTGATGAGATATGGGTCGTTGGATCCAGATGACACGTGGCAAGAGATCAGCATTTTACTGACTCACGAACTGAAAAAGTCAAAGGTAAGAGTTGTAGGAACTCGCGATGTATGAGTTGACGAGTTGATGTAGACCGTTAGATCATGGGGAGCTGTGAACCGTTGATTTGATGCTCAAAAATATTGGGAAGGCAGGAGGAAAATACTCGAGGAGCTGGGAGTCGCAAAAATCCTAGTTGTTCATCTAGGAAGGACACATGGCATCCGATAAAGCAGATTTGTAGAATCGCGAAGTCTGAGTCCGCGATATTGATCATAGTCATTGGATTGAGGAATGTCATGGGTTGTTGATCTAGAGTATTTCGGATATCAAGAGTTGGAAGAGTCAAGGTTGGCTCACATTCAAACACCCGACACGTGACGTCACGATTTGATCACAGTCATCGATCAAAGGGAGGATCGTGGACCATTGATCAGGCACGACGAAGTTCACAAGTTCGTGAAACATGAAGAAGTTCGTGAAACATGAAGCACCCTTTTGCTTGGCCCCTGGTCACAACCAAGGTCACATCAGTGGAATGTTAAGGGAGGAGCTAGCATGTCACTAGGCTCCACTTCGAAGATCGTTGAGATCGTGAAGCGCCCTTTTGATTAGCGAGTGGTCACATCCAGTGGTCACATCAGCAAAGGTTAAGGGAGGAGCTAGCACGTTGCTAGGCTCCACATTAGAGATCATGATTTGGGAGAATCGAGGAAACTCACAGATGAATATCTGATGTCTGAGATTGTGAAGCACCTTTTGGTTAGGCATGTGGTCACAGCTCGTGGTCACATGAAAGGAAGGGGCTTAGCCAAAAAATAGAGTGTCCACTATGTAGTTTTCTCAGAAAGGGAAAAGGCACCAAAGGCATGAGCGCGCGAAGGTTCTATAAGTAACTACCAAAAACCACTGATTATTTCTTCCATAGAATTCGAGGAGGCTTCAAGGTGATCGCCAAAACTCGCAGCTGAATATCTGATGTCCGAGATCGCAAAGCGCATTTTGGTTAAGCATTTAGTCATAGCTCGTGGTCACGTGAAAGGAAGGGGCTTAGCCAGAAAATAGAGCGCCCACTGTGTAGTTTTCTCAGAAAGGGAAAAGGAGCTAAAGGCATGAGTGCATGGAGGTTCTCTGGGTAACTGCTAGAAACCACTGATTGTTTCTTCCAGAGAATTCAAAGAGGCTTCAGGGTGATCGCCAGAGGAGCTGAAGAGTCTCAAGGCAACTTCCAGTGGTATGAATATTAATCATAGAGACAATTGACAGATGGAAAAGTATCGAATATTGAAATTTCCATAGAAGTCAAAGAATCTCATCATAACGACCATTCATGATGAATAAAATGGGTATAACCATAGAGAATACGAAGAGTTGCGAGAATGATCTGGCAGAGGACTTGGCATGAGAAAGACATGCAGAATAGAGAAGAGTGTGTGCTTCTCCGATATCTTGGCATGTGGGTAGAAGGAGACTGTGAGCTCAATCTGAAGTAGAGATCAGAGTAGCGTAGAAAATGGCATGCAGAACTGACACAGAGCATAAATGCAGAAGAGAAGCTGAACAGATGGGCATTGTGCAGGAGAAGAAAGAGCAGAGCATAGAAACACTATAGAGGATAAATCGTAGAAGAACAGAAATCCCAAGGGATACATGGAGGAGTACATTGATGCAGGTAGATCAGGGTAGTGTGGCAGAACAGTGATGAGACTAGTAAGCCATTGATAAATACTGTATCATTGTAATAGAGTCCAGAAAGCAAAGATTGATATCTTAGGGTGGTAGGGTGGTGCTAGGGAGGACAGTCGTCCTCAAAGTTTCAAGTGGGTGCTTGAACATAGGGAGTTGTAGCTTACATATGGTTGCAGCTAGAAAAACCAGGGAGGTAGGGTGTTGCAAGGGAGAACTACTCTTCTATGTTATGCAGGTTGGTGCCTGTGTGACTGGAAGTTGGTGTTGGAACACTCAGGGAGTTGGTGCTTCCTTCTAGTGGGTGCTAGAGAAACCAGAGTGTTGGTGCTCTTAGCAAATTGCAGCTTGTAAAACAGAGGTGGTAGCCTCACAATCAGTTGGTGCTCATAAGAATGATAATGTATAGAAAATAAAGACTGCTTATCATATCAAGAAGAAGAGGTTTTCTCCCTTTATGGTTTTCCTTAGGAATATTTGTCTCGGTGTACTTCATGTGTGTGATTGATGTTGAATACTCTATTGCTTACTTCCCTGCATTATTGTGATCATCATTAAGTGTTATGTAATGAGTTTAAAATGGTTATATTTTTTAAGCACGGTAACAATTGATTCACCCCCCCCCTCTCAGTTGTCCAACAATTGGTATCAGAGATGGTTCCTTTTATCTAAGGGTAGATCCTAGACCTTAAACATGACTAGCCATGAAGGAACTTCAACCAATAAGGCCCCCCTGTTCAATGGAACAAACTTTGGTTTCTGGAAAGTTAGGATGAGAATCTACATAATGACTTTAGGTGCAGATGTATGGGATGTGGTAGAGACTGGTTATGTAAAGCCAGTTGTACTAGCTTCTAAGGATGACAAGCTAGAATTCAGCTTCAATGCTAAGGCTATGAGTGCTATTCTAAGTGGGCTCATAGAAGAAGAATTTGTGGTTGAATTGGAAGGAGAATTGATCAGTGCCCTAAAAGAATTTGACAGACTCAGATTTAAGAAGAAAAAGAAAAAACATTGTTGATACAGTTCGAGAAAGACAAAAAAAAACTTGTTGAAGACTTTGCCCTGCTAAAAGTAGAATTAGAAGAGGCAAAGAAAATAGAGGACATTCTAAAACAATAGTTATCAGAGAATAAATAAAGATGTGAATCCTTGGAAGAAGAGGTAGTAAAAAACAGAAAAGAGATGGAGAAGTTTAAAGCATTGTATCTCCAAAATATTCCAAGCATTAAAGCCTCAGAAGGATTAGCCATCATTCTAAATCAGCAAAGGAATCCAAAGTTGAAAACTGGTTTGGGTTATGAAGAAGGATCAAGTAGTGGTCAACCAAGCAACAAAGAATCCATCAAGTTTGTCAAATATACATTCATTGACAACAACAAATATGGAGAAACAAAGGAAGATAATCAGTCGCCAAGGAAGAGTGAAAGAAAAAGTACCAGAACTGAATATGTAGAACAAAAAAATAATACACCCTCTACTCAAAGAAATCATCAGCATGGAATAAATCGACCTACTCAAAGAAGACAGTCATTTTCCAGGTACAAAGGATTTTTCTATGGATATTGTTTTTTTTGTTCTAACTTTGGTCACAAAGCTGTAAATTGTTCTTTAAGATTTAGATATGAGCAATCAAAACACTCAAGGAATAGATATCTATCGCAACAAATAATGAGACAGCCAAGTAACAAACAACCACAGACTGCAAATCATGTGATGGATAGGAAAAATACACAGGTTAAGCATAACAATAATTATGATCCTTTATTCAATGAACCATAATGTCACACCTACCATAATTATGGACATAAAGCTACAGACTGTCGCTTAAGGAACTATGAGCTAGATTTGAATCCCTCTGCTGAAAATGTCAAGGTTTGGAAGAAGAAAGAAAATGACAAGTGTGGATTTGTGTTGTCATCTCAAAGACAAAAGAACCCCTAGTATATTGACAGTGGATGCTCCAAACATATGATGAGAGACAAAAGTAAGTTTTTGTCTCTAAGTGAAAGAAAATCAGGAAATGCAACCTTTGTAAATGATGCTCCAGGTAAAATCAAGGGTAAAGGGATGGTGAGTTTAAGTAATGGAAAAGGAAAAGCCCAGGATGTTCTACTTGTAGATGGACTGAAACATAATTTTCTCAGTGTAATTCAAATGTGTGACAGAGGATGTGAAGTGGTGTTCACTTCCAAGGATTGCAAGATAAAGTCTGTAAACTTGGGACAAGTGGTGGCTAAAGGCATAAGGACAGATAATAATGTATATGTGCTGAAAGAAGATAGAGAAGAGTTTCATCTAAGTAAACATGATGAAAGATGGTTATGCCATAGGATACTTGGACATCTAAACTTTTATCACTTAATCAATCTCAAAAATCTTGAGGTAGTAAAAGATCTTCCAAGAATATCAAAGCCACAAGATTCTGTGTGTAAACCTTGCCAAGTAGGAAAGCTAACTAGGACACAGTTTAAATCCAAGAGCTCTACTTCAACAGAGAAACCACTCCAATTAGTTCATATGGATTTATGTGGAACATCAAGATAAGAAGGCAAAGGGAAGGAAAACTACTTCATGTTGTGTTGGCACAAGGGCAAACCCAAGGTTTAGCTCCAAGAGCGCACCAACAAGCCCTAACTACTGGCCCTTTCAGCTACACCTGTGAGGTAGATGTAGTCTCACCCAAAGAAGCTATGGGAGGGTTGCAGGAAAGAGATGTCTACAACCAAGGGAACTATCAAGTGGATCCAACACTAGAACAATACATCATGCATATATCACTTATCAGCTTAGATCTATTCCACACAACTATCTATCAGATCTAACACAGTAATGCAATAGAAATATATCAGATGACAATAACAAAACATCAATCACACACAACACAAAATATGTGTGGTTCACCCTCTCTCTAGGGCTATGTCCACAGAATTGTTCTTTATAATGTATTAAGATGAAGCATACAGTTCTTGTATGCGCTCTTAGCTAGCAGATCTTCTTCCTTCTTCTCTCTATCTCTCTATCTCTCTCCTCCATGTGCACCTAGCTATAGGGTTGATCTTTGCACCCAACTGAAGATTTTACAATACAAAAGGCTCTCGTACTCAACACTTCTCTCTCTCACACAATATTACCCACTCGATCACACAATGACGAAGACAACAACAATGATCCCAACATCAACAAAAACCCATCCCAGGTCCTCTTGACCTCTATTTATACATTACAATCACTCACTGACATCCTTAGGCTGAAACCTAGGTTTCAAAACCCTAGATACCAAAACCCTAGGTGTCTAAAACCCTAGGTCAACTTGACCCACGTTTTCAGGGCTTCGCAAACCTGTCTTTCCTTCCTTATCGTGTGGTGCTCCAAAGCATCCAACGGTGGCTCTTCCCTCTTGATGAGTTTTCCATGATCCTTCTTTCTTGTTGATCTATCATCTTCGAACTCTTCATCCAATGACTTTCTTTCCTAGACTTCGCTCCATCTTTTTTTCTCTTTTGCTCACTTCAACCCAGTAACAGTCACTATGTCTTCTGCGAAGTTCACATTCTTCCTTTTCTTCCTTGTTCTTCGCTTACTTCCATAACCAAGGGCCAACAAGCCCCCAACACTCACCTGTGACTCGTACCGAGGTACTTTAGATTTGATCTTTCTATTTTACTTCAACTTCAGACTGTGCAGTGCAACCTTTTCTTTCTGCTCTATGCCTCATCTCCTTCCTTCCTTGTGTAGACTGTCTTTTCTGTGTCTCATACCCATTTCAACTGCACCTGGTACCTAGACCCTTTTCCTTATGCTATTACTTAGATTTGTGAGGTAGCTGGTTGTCATAATACAATTTCAACCAGCTCCCATTCACTAATCTTTCCTTCCATTCTCCCTTCAAATTCTTCAACTATGCAGCTCCTCCTTCTGTAACATAGGAGACCTCATATGGCCCTAACCAATGCGTTCTGAACTTTCCACGATGTTTGATGAACTTACTGTCATATACCAGTACTAGATCACCTTGTCTAAATGTCTTCTTCTTGATGTGTCTGTCATGATAGGCCTTATCTCTTTCCTTCTGTACTTGTTGATGGAATTATGCAACAAATCTGTCTTCCTCCAATTCAACCAACTGTGCAAGCCTCTCTTGAATAGTTCCAGTGTCATCCATATCTGTAAAGGCAACAATTCTTAGGATTGGTACCAAATATTCCATTGGGACAATGGCTTCGAGACCATATACTAACTTAAAGGGGGTCTACATGGTTAGCTTCTTGCAAGTGGTTCTATAGGCCCACAGTACTGTTGCTACTCTTAAATCCCAGTCATCCATATTCACACTACAAATATTCATCAATGTTGTTTCCAAGATCTTGTTGAATGCTTCTGTTGTCCCATTTGCTTGTGGATGGTAAGGCATGCTCTTCTGGTGATGGATTGCAAATTCCTCAGTCAAGGCTTCAACAGTCTTATTTATGAAATGTGTGCCTTGATCGCTCATAAGGGTCTTTAGGCATCCAAACCTGGTTATGATGTCGTCAAATATGAAGCGTGCAGCTGTAGTTTCACTACAGTCCTTAACTTCTCTTGCTTCATCCCATCTGGTCAAGTACTCTGTTGTTGTAATGATGTACCTTGCTCATGTGCACTTTCCTGGTGGGTTTATAGGTCCCACGAATTCGATGGCCCATTTCTCAAATGCTTGTATGGTCATCTATCATGCTAATGGCATTTCATCTCTTCTAGATGGTTTCCCAAATCTTTGGCATACATCACAGGCTTTGTAATAGTCTTTAGCATCTCCGTGTAAGGTAGGCCACCAAAAGCCAACTCTAAAAACCTTTTGCACAGTTTTTTTCCCTACATAGTGTCCTCATGTGATGCCTTCATGAGCTTCTACAAGGATCAATGGTCGCTTTGCCTCCATAACACATCTTCTCAATATCTCATCAGGTCCCATCTTGTAGATTTGTCTATCTATAAGTGAAAAGTCTGCAACGTGCACTACTAGTTGTTTCTTGTGGGGAGTTGTATACTCACTAGGTGCCATTCTTATTGACAGAAATTGGACTATTTCTGCAAAGTGGTCATCAATCTTTCTAATGGCCAGCAACTGTGCGTCTGGTAGTGCATCCTCCAAACTAGTTGGCTCTTCACCATATTCCAACCTTGTCAAGTGGTCAGGACCTTTGTTCATCCTTCCTGGCTTTACTATGATCTCAAAGTCATATTCCTGAAATAGCAGAAGCCATCTGCATATTCTCCCCCCCAACACTGGCTTATTGACTAGGTATTTCAGTGTGGAATGATCAATAACCATTTTAAAGTGTCCTCCCAACAAGTAGTGGTGAAATTTTTGTAGCGCATACACCATGGCTAACCCCTCTCGCTCGGTAGTGGTGTAATTGATCTTAGCAATTGATAGCTTCCCGCTAGAAAAGGCTAATGGGTGGTCAATATCTCCTTCCCCTGATTGTGCTAGCACTACTCCTAAAGAAATAGAAGATGCATCGACATGCACATGAAACTCCTTGCTCCAATCTGGAAAAACCAGGATAGGCGCAGTAACCATTTTTTGTTTCAGTGTGTCGAAGCTCTGTTGGCACTCTTCTATCCAACTAAACTAACAATATTTCTTCAAAAGCTTCTCCATGGGTGCTGTAATCTAGGCATATCCTTTAATAAACTTCTTGTAGCATCTAGTATGTCCCAGCGCAGTGCATAGTTGTTTGACTGAAGTAGGAGGGGGTAGATCAACTATAATGGCAATTTTAGATGGATCGACCAACAATCCCTGCTTGCATACAATATGACCTAACAACACTCCAAATGGTGAGAAGAAGATGAAATTCTTTAGATTCAAGGCAATTTGACTTTGCCTACATTTGTCCAACATTAGCCTTATACATTAAACATGATTCTTCAATAAACTAAAAATAGTCCAATCATCAAAATATGTTTCTAGAAATTTATGCAGAAAATCCTTGAATGCCTCAACCACCACCCTGGAAAAGATGGTTGGGGCATTCTTCAATCCAAATGGCATCACTGTGTACTTATAGGAACCCCATTATGTTGCAAATGTGGTCTTATGGTGATCTTCCTTGGCAATCTGGATCTGATGGTATCCCGAGAATCCATCTGTAAAAGAGTATACCTCGTAGCCTCCCACATTATCTAACACTTCATCAGCGAATGGTGTAGGGAAGAGGTCATGCAAACAAGCATCGTTCAGCTTCATGATATCTATGCAGATTCCAATCTCTCTTGTCTTCTTATCTTTCACCACTATAGGTCTAATCCATTCTGATTCTTCCACAGGTTCTATAATCCCCGCTTCTAGCATTCTGTCGAGCTCAATCTTCACTTTCTCCTTATATATAGGGTTCAGTCTGTAGGGTCTCTATTTGACTGGTCTTTCATCTGGTTTCAAAGGGATCCTCATCTCTCCCATAGGCCCTTTAATGCCCTTCATATCAGTGAACTTGGTTGGAAACAAATCTTGATATTCATGCAACAATTCTGTTATCTTGTCAATAGTAGCAACATCCCAATAATCTCCAACATTTGCAAGATTCGGTGTCTGCTCTATTCCAATATTGACTTTTCTAATCTTGATTGGTTGTCCAATGAATGGTAATTCAACTCTTGGTCCTTCCACATTTTATTTGCTTTCAGTTTCGATGATGTTCACCTTTCTTGGATCATCCTCCTCATCAGCATTGATGTTGTAACAGCCTTGTAGTTTCTGGAGAGGCGCAGTCCATTCATCCTCTTCTTGCTCCAAAGGGAGGTTAGATGCCTCCTCGAATACTTTCTATTTTACAATCTGCAATGTTTGATCTACTGAAGGATATTGACTTTCAAATAAGAAGGTGGTTAAAAATTTCTGAGTCATACCTTCCCAATCTGTAGTGATGAGGCACAACTCAGCTTGAAGGTACCAATTGATAAGTGTCGTGTCTAGCGTGTTAATGAATTTGTGCACCCACTGCTCTTGAGGAATGTCACTCCATGCTTCTTCACAACTTTTCACATGGTCCTTTGGGTAGCTTCGGCCTGTGTACCGAACTTTGCATCCTTCTACTTGTGCTAAGAACCGCATTGTCATCAAGGTACGACATTGTACCCATTTTGTAATGTTGTTTTTGTGTGTCCCCCACCATCTTGTTGGTGTGGCTTCCAGGGCCTCATCCATTGCCAACAATATTTTTTACATTGGTACACTTTCTTCAAAGTCCAACAAGAAGGTTTCTAAAGGATTCAGACCATCAAAGGTGGGTAAGTTACTTACTGTTGTGTTGGTCTAGCGAACGTCTTTGGTTAATCTAGCACATCTTCTTGTAGATACTTCATACATTTTATTCTTCCATTTCTCCAGTGCTTCTTCTGAGTCTGATGAACATGCACTGTCACTTCTCCATCTTAGGTTTCCATCAGCCATAGGATTAATGTAATCATGTTGTCTGGTTGTTAATTTGTATATCTTTTCCAGTTCATATGCACGGTCTTCTTCTCTGATGGGCTCTCTATATCGCTAACCTTCGTCTGGATCTAAGGGTGTAATGACCCTAAGTCCATATCTTTCAAACATCATGTGTCTTTTCTTTAAATCAACCACACTGGAATTATTGAAATCCCAATCAATTTCTAACAGTGTAGGGTAAGGACAGCTATCATCAACTATCTCAATTACCTCAAAATCTGCAAACATTCTTACTCCGTCGATGTCCACAGGGACATGTTCCAATCATCCAAAGGGGCTAACATCTTGTTGATTAGCCATCCTGAGCTTGATAGGAGAATAAATCAACTTTGGTTTTCCCATCAGTGCCCAAGTTTGCTTCGTCATGACATTGACCTCTGACCCTAAGTCAAGGACCACATAGTCTATATCATATTCTCCTATTTGAGAATTCAAGTGTAATTCCTTATTTGTCCTTCTCTTTTTAGCGATTTGGTGTACTGCCCTATTCAGTAAGGGTTATATCTTTCCTATCTCATACTGTCTGATTAAATTTTGTAGTTCTTGTATAGCGCTCTCATTCTGAATCAACTTAATACAAGTATATAGAAATTCCATGAGCTTGCTTACCTATTTTCCTTCTCTTGGCGAGGAAGAATGATCGAATTCCAGAGGCATTCTATATTCCCTTACTTTTGGTTGTGTCTTTGATGAAGAGCCTTGGTCTTCTTTGAACTCTTTTCTTGCCTCCTTGAATATTTGTCTTTCTTTCTTTGCATCAAAAGTTTGGGTCTTCTCTGCAGCTTTCCTGATTCCTGAGTCTTATGTAGTCTTTCCTTAGATCAGTCTGTCTTCTCCTGTAAAAATGCCTCCTCTAGTAATAACAGTGACTCTAGGGTCTTCTCCATGAGGTTATTCTTTGATCAATTGTATCTGCGGGTTCTAATGAGGTCCTCGTTTCTCTTGAATTTTAGTCAGCAATGTTGGACATTCCTCAATAACATGTTCGAAAGAGTTGCAATAGTTGCAAGTAGTACAAGGGTTCTGATAGTCCCTTGCCAAGTGTCATGTTTGTGCACAGTTATAACAGATGATATTTCCTCGGCCTCGACCCATACCTCCTCCTCCTCCTCCTCTGAATCCACCGTGAGGATTGAAGTTTCCTCTCCTAGGGGATTTATATTGTGTAATGTTTCTGTCTTTTTGTACTTCACCTTGAATTTTGTATATGTCTCTTGACATTTCATGCATGATATCATAATCCCTACAATCACTATCATCATGTCCCATGGACTTACAGAACATGTAATACAAATTTGTAGGAGTCTGAATGTACTTTTGCATGTAATAACACTCACCAAGGCGATGTCTATTTCAGCATACCTCACACCAGGGTAAGGTGACTTGCTTCAAAGGGCTCGGAGCTCCAAAGGCCAAGTATTCATGGAATAGGGGACATTGTTCCTTGTCATGGCCTTCTAATCTACATCTGACACACCAAATGTCTTCTCATTTATCTTTTCCCTTGTATTTATTCATTTCTTCGACCTGCAGAGATAAACTAGTTAAATGGCTCAAGATCTTACTCATACCTGAGATGGATTCTCCCATAGGGGTTGATTATAACTTCATGGTGATCTCTAATGCTTCATCCTGCGAAGAAATATTCTATTGCATCAGAGGAACTCTGATGTGTGGTAAAAGGGAAGCAATGAACCACTCTTTGTTCTGCTCATCTGGGATATGAAAAGTCAGTCAGCCTGCTAAGGTCTTGAATCTTTGATCAAATTCCCAAACAGATTTGGCTACCTTCTGCTTGATCTCTTTCATCTCTATAATACATTGTGACTCCGACTTGGGTTTCATGAACTTTGCAATCATTTCATTCTTGATCTCATTCAGCGGCTTAGGTTGTGTAAGTCCTTGGACAAGCTTCATGTACCAGCTCAGTGCGCGATCTCTTAGGGTAGTACTAAATTGGGTTCTTTTAACAGCTTCGTCGGTGACATTCTTAATATTCCATACATCTTAACATATGAACCATTGTTGGTTAGGGTCTTCAAATCCATCTCCCCTAAAGATAGGTAACCTCATCTCATCTGCCATAGATCTTCCTAGGTTTCCTAGGTTTCTTGTCTGAGTATATGTTGAACTGCTAGTAATAGTACTCTGAGGACTCTGGTGACTCCAACTATTCTAATTTCTTAGTGTTGTTGAAAAAACAGAGGGATTAATAATCCTTACTTCAATGGTTTGCGTAGTTCTTGAAGTTTATGGCTCATCCCGATGAGGTTCTTCAGCTTTCCCTTCCTCTGTCCTAGTGGGTTTTGAATTCTCTTCGTCTATCAGGTCTGCTTCTTCTCCACTATAGAAACCCTCATCCCTGTAGTTTTTCTTGAATAAGTTCGCAAGATGAACTTCTCTGAACGATTTCCCACTGCATGTATGTACAGCTTCTGTGTCGCTTTCGTTGTCCGAATTTCTGAACATTAACTTTTCCAAATCTGACTAATCTACTGTATCTTCAAGATGTTCTTCTCATGCAATAGAATCTTGATCCTCAGCTTCAGAAAATGTAAAAATTTTCCTCTGGGTCCTTTGAAGAAATATCTCTCAGCTTGGCTATATGAATCTACTCTGTCAACAACAAACTTGGTGATGTACCCTCTAATGGTGCTATCAAACCAGTGATCTACTACTCTTGACACAACGTTATCAACTCTCTTGACCTTCTTGATCAATGCCAATGTCCAAACTACAGGAGGTCTAGATCTGATATCAAATTGGGTATCTGCTAATCTGGCTAACCACTCATATAGCTCCTGATGGATACCTCCAAAGAAAATCTCATGTATATTAGTAAAGATATATCTCTCCAACCAATCCTCTATACTAAGATTAGGGTTCTTTTTCTGGGCTTCAACGAAGTCCTTTTCTTGATCCTCTATCCACTGTTGAATTTTTGTCTTTGATGGAAACCACCTTGACATTCCCTCAAGAATATTCTTGTCCCGACAATGGAACCATTTGTTGGCACAGGGTCAAACCCAGGATTCAGCTCCAAGAGCGCACCAACAAGCCCTAACTACTGGCCCTTTTGGCTACACCTGCGAAGCAGATGCAGTCTCACCCAAAGAAACTATGGGGGGGTTGCAGGACATAGATGTCTACAACCAAGGGAACTATCAAGTGGATCCAACACTACAACAATACAACATGCATATATCACTTATAAGCTTAGATCTATTCCACACAACTATTTGTCAGATATAATACAATAATGCAATATCAATATATCAGATGACAATAACAGAGCATCAATCACACACAACACAAAATATATGTGGTTCACCCTCTCTCTAGGGATACGTCCATAGAATTGTGCTTTATAATATATTAAGATGAAGCATATAGTTCTTGTTTGTGCTCTTAGCTAGTAGATCTTCTTCCTTCTTCTCTCTATCTCTCTATCTCTCTCCTCCCTGTGCACCCAACTGCAGGGTTGATCTTCGCACCCAGCTGAAGATCTTACAATACAGAAGGCTCTCGTACTCACCACTTCTCTCTCTCACAATATTACCCACTCAATCACACAATGACAAAGACAACAATAATGATCCCAACATCAACAACAACCCATCCTAGGTCATCTTGACCTTTATTTATACATTACAATCACTCACTGACATCCTTAGGCCAAAACCTAGGTGTCAAAACCCTAGATACCAAAACCCTAGGTGTGTAAAACCCTAGGTCAACTTGACCCACATTTTCAGGGCTTCCCTAACCTGTCTTTCCTTCCTTCTCACGTGGTGCTTCAAAGCATCCAACGATGGCTCTTCCCTCTTGTTGAGCTATCCATGATCTTTCTTTCTTTGGATATGTCATCTTCGATCTCCTCGTGCAACAACTTTCTTTCTCAGACTTCGCACCGTCTTTTCTTCTCTTTTGCTCACTTCGACCCAGTAACAATCACTATGTCTTCCGCAAAGTTCGCATTATACCTTTTCTTCCTTTTTCTTCGCTTACTTTGATAACCAAGAACCAACATGTTGATCATTTATGATTACTCTAGACTCACTTGGGTTGCTTTTATCAAAGCAAAATCTGAAGCATTTGAGAAATTTAAAATATTTAAGGGTTTAACTGAGAATCAAACATGCAAGAGATTAAAGGTTGTAAGATCTGACAGAGGACGAGAATTTATGTCAAGCGATTTCAAGGAATTGTCTGATAAACATGGGCTCAAGAGAGAATACACCATCCCAGGAACTCCACAACAAAATGGATTAGTTCAGAGGCAAAACAGAACAGTTCAGAAAATGGCCAGGTTAATGATGAATGAGAAGAACATTGGTCAAACCTACTAGGTAGAAGAAATACACATAGCAGTCCATGTTCTTAACACAACCCACCTCAGAGCACACAGTGACAAGACACCTTATGAACTGTGGTATGGAAGACCTTCTTCAATCAAACACTTCAAAGTCTTTGGGAGTAAGTGCTACATAAAGAATAATAATGAAAACCTTGGCAAGTATGATGATAGGGCTGATGAAGGCATATTTTTAGGATATGCTACCAATAGTAAAGGATATAGATGATTTAATAAAATATTGCATAAATTAGTTGATTGCATTGATTTAAAGGTTAATGAAGGAGTCCCAGTAAGAGAGGTGAGCAATATTGAGTCTGCTAGAGAGGACATGGCTAAAGCTAAAGATGAACAGGTCCAAGAATCAAAAAAAGAAGACACTGAGTCAGATGAAGATACAAATACTCAGGCAAACTCAAATCAAAAAACAACATCAAATCCTTCCTAGAGAATTACTCAAAGGAATCATCCTGCAAGTCAGATAATTCGTGAGAAAGACAAAGGTGTACAAACTAGGAGAAGGATAATCAAAGACACCAAGAAATCACATATAGCCTTCATATCCATGGTGGAACCCAAGAACTTTAATGAAGCCAGTAAAGATGTAAATTGGTTAAAATCAATGAATGAGGAACTAGACCAGATTGAAAAGAATGACACTTGGGAACTTGTTCCTAAGCCAGTAGATAAAAATGTAATAAGATCAAAATGCATCTACAAAAATAAGATGAATGAGCAAGGAAATATTGTAAGAAATAAGTCTAGATTGGTTTGCAAAGGATATGCTCAAATAGAAGGACTGGATTTTGATGAAACATTTGTGCCCATAGAAAGATTAGAAGATATTAGAATGTTTCTTTCCTATGCTTGTCATAAACAGTTTAAAGTCTATCAAATGGATGTCAAGTTGGCTTTTTAAAATGGAGATTTAAAAGAAGAAGTCTATATGGAACAACCAGAGGGTTTCCAACTGTCAAATAACCCTAACTTTGTCTACAAGATGAAGTAATCCTTATATGGGTTGAAACAAGCTCCTTGTGCCTGGTATTACAGACTGGATACATATCTTCAAAATAAAGGGTTCAAGAGAGGAACAGTTGACAACAATCTATATATCAAAACATAGGGTAATGATTTGCTCATTATGTTGGTTTATGTAGATGACATCATCTTCAGTAGTAATAATGCTTCATTGGTACAATGGTTTTCTTCTACCATGCAGTTTGAATTTGAAATGTATATGATAGGGGAACTGTCATTTTTACTTGGTCTGCAAATTACTCAGAGGTTTGCAGGAATATTTCTTTCTCAAGAAAAGTATCTAAGAGAAATGTTGAAAAGGTTTCAAATGGAAGATTATAAACCTATGAGCTCACCTATGGTCACTGGATGTAAGTTACGCAAGGATGATGACTCACCTAATGTTGATCAGAGTTCATATAGGTCTATAATAGGCAGCCTATTGTACATTACAGCATCCCATCCAGACATGATGCATGATATTGGAATGGTAGGAAGGTTTCATTCTGCACCTAAACAGAGTCATTTGTTAGTTGTCAAAAGAATATTCAGATACTTGAAAGGTATAATGAACTATGGCCTATGATATCCTAGTAATAAGAATTTTAAACTATCGGTCTATTCATATGTTGATTGGGATAACTGCATGGATGAAAGGAAAGGCACGAGTGGAGGTGCATTCTTCTTAGGAGATTCCCTTATAGCATGGTTGAGCAAGAAGCAAGGTTCCATTTCCTTATCAACTACAGAATTTGAATACATTGTAGCTGCCACTTGTTGTACCCAAGTATTGTGGATGATTCAGACACTTGCAGACTTGGAGGTAAAATATATTACACCAATCCCAATTCATTGTGATAATACTAGTACAGTTAGTGTGCCAAAGAATCATGTCTTTCACTCCAAGACCAAGCATATACCCATCAAATATCACTTCTTGAGGGAATAGGTAACCAACTCTGTGGTTTCTTTGCATTATATTCCATCCAAATATCAGATTGTTGATATCTTCACTAAACCGCTTACACAAGCTCAGTTTGAGTATCTACGCTAGAAGTTGGGCGTGACCCTGTTATCAAGTTAAAATAGTCCATCTTGTTAGGGGGAGTATGTGTTGGTTGAATATATGATACCTCTGAAAAGTACTGCAACAGCTCAGGGGGAGCATGTTTTCTTTGACATTGATGTCAAAGGGGGACAAAAGGTGTGGTTTGGATGCTACATTTGGAGGTCTAAGAAGAATAGTGAAGCCATTTAGGGTTGCCATCAATGCCAAAGGGGGATATTGTTGGCATGTTTATAGGTAGACTGTGCTTGTCATTGATGGCAAGAACATCATCGACGATGGCATGTCTACAGGCAAGAACAACAACAATGATGGCATGATCACTAACAGAGTGTGCAATCAAATCTTGGGAGGAATAGCGCAAAGTTGCACATAGAGTGCAAGGGTTGAGGTTAATTCCATTGCCAAAGCTTAGGATAGATAGCGTTATCAGAAACACAGATGAGACCCAAAGTCATCGGGACTCGCAGAACCTTTGACACTTAGAAATTCTTCCAAGTCGGGAGGATGCATAATCTTAGGAGGAGGAGCAACAGTGGCCATTGGATCACCAATCTGGAATACTCGATGTCCGTTAGATCAGATTCCAGTGACCAGAGGAAGCACAAAGGAGAAGTACATATCTGATCCGTTGGATATGAGCGCCAAGGACCAAAAATCGTTGGATCTAGTTTAACTGCGAAGAGGATAAAGGTCGAGAGCCATCCTCCAACTCCGTGAAATGAGAAATTGCGATGAGATCTGAGTCGTTGGATCCATAGGACACATGGCGAGAGATCAGCATTTCATTGATTCGTGAACTGGAAAAGTCAAAGGTAAGAGTTGTAGGAACTTGCGATGTCTGAGTTCGTGATTTGATCTAGACCATTAAATCATGGGGAGTTGTGAGTCGTTGATCTGACGCTCACAAATATCGGGAAGGCAGTAGGAAAATACCCGAGGAGCTGGGAGCCGAAACAATCCTAGCCGTTCATCTGGGAAGGACACGTGGCAGTCGATAAACAAGATTCATAGAATTGTGAAGTCCAAGTCCGCGATATTGATCACAGTCGTTGGATCAAGGAATGTCGTGGGTCATTGATCTAGAGTATTTCAGATATCGGGAGTTGGAAGAGTCAAGGTTGGATCATGTTCAAACACCCGACACGTAAGGTCACGATTTGATTACAACCTTCGATCAAAGGGAGGATCATGGATCGTTGATCAGGCACGATGAAGTTCACAAGTTTGCGAAATGTGAAGCACCCTTTTGCTTGGCCCCTGGTCACATCAGCAAAAAGTTAAGGGAGGAGCTAGCATGTCTCTAGGCTCCACTTCGGATATCATCGAGATCGCGAAGTGCCCTTTTGATTAGTGAGTGGTCACAGCTAGTGGTCACATCAGCAAAGGTTAAGGGAGGAGCTAGCATGTCGCTAGGCTCCACATCAGAGATAGGGAGTTGGGAGAATCGAGGCAACTCACAGTTGAATATCCGATGTCTGAGATCCTGAAGCACCTTTTGGTCAGGCCTGTGGTCACATCTCGTGGTCACATGAAAGGAAGGGACTTAGCCAAAAAAGCGAGCGCCCACTATGTAGTTTTCTCAAAAAGGGAAAAGGCGCCAAAGGCATGAGCGTGCGAAAGTTCTCTGGGTAACTGCCAGAAAACACTGATTGTTTATGCCGGAGAATTCGAAGAGGCTTCATGGTGATCACCAGAGAAGTTGAAGAGTCTCGAGGTAACTTCCACTAGTATGAATATTAATCATAGAGACAATTGACAAATGGAAAAGTATTGAAGACTGTAACTACCAGAGAAGCCAAAGAATCTTAGCATAACGACCATTCATGATGAACAGACTGGGTATAACTGTAGAGAATACGAAGAGTTACGAGGATGATCTAGCAAAGGACTTGGCATGAGAAAGACATGCAGAACAAAGAAGAGTGTGTGCTTCTTCAATAGTTAGGCATGTGGGTAGAAGGAGATTGTGAGATGAATCTGAAGTAGAGATTAGAGTAGCACAAAAAACGGCATGCAGAGGTCACACAGAGCATTAAGGCAAAAGAGGATCTGAATAGATGGGCGTTGCGTAGGAGAATAAAGAGAAGAGCATAGAAATGCTACAGAGGATAAATTGCAGAAGAACAGAAAGTGCAAGGGATGCATGGAGGAGTACACTGATGGAGGCAGAGAAAAGTAGAGTGGCAAAATAGTGATGAGACTAGTAAGCCATTGATAAATACTGCATCACTGTAATAGAGTCCATAAATAAAAGATTGATATCTTAGGTTGGTAGGGTGGTGCTAGGGAGGATAGTTGTCCTCGGAGTTTCAAGTGGGTACTTGAACATAGGGAGTTGTAGCTTCCATTTGGTTGCAGCCAGAAAAACCAGGGAGGTAGGGTGGTGCAAGGGAGAACTATTGTTCTTTGTTATGTAGGTTGGTTCCTATGTGACTGGAAGTTGGTGCTTCCATCCAGTTGGTGCTGGAACACTTAGGGAGTTGGTGCTTCCTTCTAGTGGGTTCTAGAGAAACAAGAGAGTTGGTTCTCTCAGCAAGTTTCAGCTTGTAAAACAGAGGTGGTGGCCTCACAATGAGTTGGTGCTCATAAGAATGATAATGTACAGAAAATAAACACTACTTATCATATCAATAAGAAGAGGTTTTCTCCCTTTATGGGTTTCCTCAAGAATATTTGTCTCTGTGTACTTCATGTGTGTGATTGATGTTGAATACTCTATTGCTTACTTCCCTGCATTATTGTGATCATCATTAAGTGTTGTGTAATGAGTTTAAAATGGTTATAATTGTTTAATTACTGTAACAACCGATTCATCCCCCCCCCCCCCT